>OU964969.1:973584-1161084 GCA_918808275.2 Dolichovespula sylvestris
AATAGGAATCATGGCGTCGTCCTGGATTTTTCAAATCGTTACAAAATCGAAAATCTTTCATATTTTTTCTTTCCTCAATTTACTCTATTCTCTCGATTAACTCCATTTCTACTTTTTTATTTGTTTGCTTGTTAAAAGGGTTCGAAGAGATTTATTAAGTAAGGAGGGGATATATCATTGACGTCAATAATCTCGTACACACCGATGACATAAATCAAAGATTTTAACCCACAAGAGTTGTTCGTTCTCTCTCTCTCTCTCTCTCTCTCTCTCTCTCTCTCTCTCTCTCTCTCTTTATCAAATTGTCTTATCGATAGTGGAAATTGTGTTCCACAGCTATTGTTGGAGAAAAGAACGACACAACCTGGGTAGATATTTTCATTAGTCTCGGTAAGAGCCTCGCGTCGACGTTGTTTTTGACGCTTTACAAAAGCTCCGATGATGTCCAGATAAAGAATCGGAGGGGTGAAAATGACGAGGGATAACGAGCAAGGGGAGGATCAGTAAGAAAGAAAGAGAAAAAGAGAAATAGAGAGAGAGAGAGAGAGAGAGAGAGAGAGAGAGAGAGAGGACAGCTATGAGCTGGCAACGAGCATTTACAGTGAGTCAGTCGGTGAAACATTTCACCAATTTGTAAATGATAACACCTCGCTCCCCCTTTCGAATTTTTGAGGGAAAAAATTTTCCCTTCTTTTTCACCCTTATTTTTTGTCCCTTCCGTTGATCGATTACGGCTTTCGGCAAAGTACAGGATCAACGTATTGTTTGTGAATAAGTGATTTCCCATATATGAAGTGAAGTTGTAAAAATCGATCGATTACAACGTATTTATTTACGTTGAAATAATACGTCGAGTTTAAAAAAATCGATAATATGGAGTTATTGCGATCATAGTAATAACAACGTTAACTTTTATAATGCACAAGGATTTACAGTGAAAAGATTGTAGTTATCGGGTTTACTAACAGATATGACCTATATGTATGTGTACGTTAGGTTAGATTTCAATGTTCTAAATTCGTTTTTTTTTATCTCTACCTTCTTTTTCTTACCTCGGAAGATCCGGCTTTTTTACTATTCAGTGACCAGGATATCTATACGTTTATCTTATTCTTTATCGTGCTACTTATCTTTCAGGTGCCATGTTTGATATACGTTGTTTAGTCATTCCGATCGAAAAAGAAAAAAGAACGGAAGCAGAACGCGATAAGAATAGGTCGAGTACATTGATAAGCGACTTCGATAAGAGACAACTGCGCCCGATAAAGAGCCTCTCTTCTCGGTTCTCCGGAAAAATCTTCGTGAATTTCCAAGAACTGCCAGGCGCAAAGTAAAGTCACATCTTTTCTCGTGGGATTTGTTGGTCGGTCGATCGATCAATACAGTAAGACGAATCTTCGAGTGTTCTTTAGCTGATATATTTTTTTTATTTTTATCTCTATTTTTTGCTTCCTTGTTTTAAAGTAAGTGCATATCTAATATCGAAATTCAATGTACGTCACGTTTTCATTTCGATTCATTTGTCCGTTTTCAAAAAGAAAACGGAAAAGTGCTGAAAAAGAAAAAGAAAAAACTTTTTTGTATCAGCGAATAAAATCGTGACGTCCGTTGAAAATATCATTCCTATATATTTTTTCTTTTTGATATTTTTAATTATTTCTTATTGAAGAATATTCATTTTCGAATGATTATCAATCTTTTGAAATTCCACGACAACCAGAAGCGATTCAAAATGATCAATAAGATGACGAAAGGAATGAGATCGTAAACGGTGGATGATACAACGCCATGAACGAGCAACACAATTTCTTGATGATTTATTTCTGCGAGATCGTTGCGCGCGGTCAGTCTATGCTGTCTCTGCTCGAACCACGAATAACTCGGGGAATCATAGCGACGCCTGCTCGACGACGTCGAGGTTATTCTGACTCATCCTGGATCCTCGTAAAGATCGTAAGAAAACTGTAGATCTCGACTCTTCAGATCGGCACGACTCTACTTGTTTGTTCTTTCTTTCTCCCAAGGAAATTCCGACGTTTTCGAAGGACGTTACGGATGTGGTCTTACCTGTCTCGTACTTGTATCATCTTCTCCAACAAACACAGTAAAATACTTGCGAATGATTCATTTCAACGTAAATAAACTTATAAGAGTCTGCTCTTTTTTTGTAAAACAAAATAGTAAACTAGAAGGGTTGGAAGCACATCGAATAGACAGTCCAAGGAGTCGAACAAATGGGTAAATAATTTTTTCTAGATCGAAAAAAGATCTATCAATATAAGTACTTGTTGTACATTAATGTTTAATATGTGTATACATTAAAAATTGTATAAAATTAGTAATTTTTTATAGCGAAAATAGAGAAATAACAACAAATTTTTATCGACTTCTTTTTTTTATAAATGCTTTTATTTTGTAGATTTTATTATCTTTTACTTATTGAAATTGAATCGATTCTACAAATGAATTAAGCTTATCCAGATCTAGAAATAGTTATAAAATTTGATTTAACGTTCAGATACTTTCGTTACTCGGTACGAATATTTTCAAGCGGATAAACAAAAGATCGCGATCGTTAAAAGCAGCCTTAGGATGTGTATATGTTTATCGAGCTCGATGTAACATGGAAATCGCATCGTTACGCACGATAAGTGACAAAATATGTTCCCAAAGAAAATATTCTCACCTTGTATTTAAAATACGCGATTGTTTGTATGTCAAGCGAGAGAAAAGTTATGACTTTAGTTAATGATAGAGAAAATATATCTTCGAGTAATCATCTCGTGTCAAAAGATTACCAATACTGTTGTAATGAGAAATAAATTTGTATATAGGTATATACATTTACATATACATATATATTATGTATCGTATCTAATCGATTTAACATGGACTAAACGTTATTACGTTTTTTGCCACTTTACCGTGTAAAGTTCAATTAGTTTTTCAGATTTTCTGAAAAGGTTCTTAAAAAATCGTCGATTTTTATTATCGATGGATCGCTCCTCGAATAATTTCTTTCTTTTTTTTCTTTATATAAAATATTGTTCGAGATAGTTTAAATGAAAGAATACAGACATAAAGATAAGGATACGTACGATCTATTTTGTTTTGTTTTTACGATTTTCTTATCGTCATTCAATCAATGTTGTTAATAGATTTACATTATGTTTCTATTATATACATATCTACTATTTTTTAAGCTAACAATAACCCATAATTCCAAAGAAATTTCATTTGTTTTAACGATCTATCGACGACCTCGAGAAACGAATTTCGAAGAAACAAAGGCTTACGCACTGCTACAAACGTTTGCTTCTACTTGCCTGACTTCTCGTTTACATTCGGTCATCTTCTCCGCACATCCTTTTCGCGGAAATTTCACCACACTAATTGCACACTACGTGACTATGCGGAATTCCTTATTCCATGGCGATTAGATCATTCGTAATTATAATCGATCATTAAACAATAAGAAATTATATTTTTAATAATAGTTGTCTAATCATCTTTGATGTTCTTTCGTCCGTGTCCTTCCGTATGAATTTCGTGTAAAAATTTCGTCTTCTATAGGTATGGTTTTTTCCAGATACTTCGTTTTTTTTTACGAAAGAAAGAAAAATAAATAAATCCAATCATCAGTTTGCAAAAAATTCATTTGAAATAAATACATATCTATGAGAGAATCGATAAATTCTATGAAGTCAATGCGAAATCGATGACACATGGCGCGATTAATCAATCGATTAAATAATTGTTAGGAATAGAAAAGATAGACGAAGTTTGAATTCCGAATGATCTTCCGACTCTATAGACTACAGAATGCTGCTGCAGAAATCGTGCAACGTCGTTGTCGTCGTCGAAGCACAACCTTCTATGCCGATAAGTCGACTGTGTTCCCTTCGCGCGCGCACGCACGCACACACACACACACCTATGTATACATAGCTGGAACGTGCAGGACTCTATAGTTGTATGTAAGAATAGAACGAGAGGCGAGAGGCAAAGTAAGGTAGGTGAGGTGAGGTGAGGTGAGTGAGATGAGGTGAAGCGAGGCGAAGGTGTGAAGGCCGTGCGAGGAAAGCAAGCTACGATCCTTTTCCCTCCTTCTCATAACCTCTCCACTAGTTCCCTTGCTCCTTCTTCGTTTGTACAGGTCTGCACCAATGGGTGGCATTCCAACGGCATCTCGAGTTCTTTCTTCGTTCTTCGATATCCTGAACTTTCGATCGATCGGCTCTTCCTAAACACAACCAATCTCCCTCTCTTTTTGTCTATCTGACTCCCCCCTTCAGCCTCCCTTATGCATTAAACTTTCCATTGTAAAGTATCGACCTGTTTCTTTAATCTATGTGTACCTATATATATACTTGTACACACAAGTTGCAACCAGGAATGCTAATGTCTTTACTTGCACCTGAACCAATGATCAACTGACGCGAGCTTTACTCTTGTATCTCTATTTTATATTCCATTTTATAACATTTGTATTACTTCCTTTTTCTTGATTTTCTCCATATAAATATTACAAGGCTTCTATGTGGACTTACTTTTCTTTTCATTGAAAGATCGCGAAAGAAACTATTCGTCCGTCATTCTCTTCTAGAATATTCGTCTCAAAATTGCTATTATTATTTTTTCTTTTCATGTGAAAAGAATTACCAGTTGTTTGATGATTCATTTTTCCCTCATTAATAAAAATCGAAAAAAGCATCGAAAGATGCGATTAAAACTTTTTTTCTAAAAGATGCGATCAAAACTTCTTTTTTAAAAGATGCGATTAGTACTTTTCCTCTCGCGTATTCCTTCTTTTCTTCCTTCTTCTTCTTCTTCTTATTATTATTTTTCTCGATACCAGAAAAAGATAACGGTACTATCGTTAAATCTCCACATTATTCTCATTAGTTTTACGAAGAGATAATCGGAGATGACAAAGAAGGGAGACACGGAGAAGTTATCTCAATAGCGTAGCTGACAAACCTTGTCTGGTCCTCATTCAGTCGATGACCTCATTTTTCTTATAGATACTTACCAGATACCAAGGCTGCCTTTTGCTTCTAACGCCGATATACGCCAATACACGCGGATGCTAACTTTCTTCCAAGTCAAAGAAGAAAGAGAATACGCGAGAAGTCGCGTTAGCCTTCGTATCTTTTCATTTGAATAAGACAAAGAGACACGTTTGAATTTTTTTCTCTATGAATTCCTTCCATCACGAATTTCTCGAAAGAATTTATGACGAATTCATTCGAATGAAAGTCTCTCTTTCTCTCCAATTTATTGATATTTTTCAAACTCGACTTTGATATAATGTAATATATATATATATATATATATATATATATATATATATATATATATATATATATATATATATACATATATATATATATATATATATATATATACATATATATATATATATATATATATATATATATATATGTATATATATATAGTATGTCTTCGAAATTCGTCTTTTTCGAGTTCGTGTATAAAAACTTAATCATTTGAAATACAATGATGGATATCTATTTTACTCGACAGAAAGTTTCCGTTCTGCTCTGATTATTCTACTTTCGCTCGATACCAATCAAAATGTCCACCGTATTGCACGTCAGAAAATAGATATTTATTACGATTTAGGAAGAAGACGAAGAAGAAGAATATAATATTATATATCATCGCGTATTATATATCGTCGAGAAAAACTTTTGTTATGCTTGATTGAGATCGATGAATCTTGACATTTTTTCAATCGTTTCTTATCGATTCTTCATTGAATTCGACGATTATTTTAATTCAGAAACAAGTGAATAGAAGTGAACGACACAGCGACGACGACGACAGCAATAACAACGACAGCGATGACTGACTCGAGGAGGCCGCGGTGAGTCAGAGAGAAAGTAAGTAACCGAGGCATTTGTGATTCGACGCTTTGACGACCCAGAAGAACTAACTTGGGAAAGAAGGCGAGATTAGAAACGACACGAGTCCACGAGCTCGCAGTTTCTTCGCATTGTTTCAATATCGTGCTTGATACTTTTCTACTTTTTATTTTCAATAATAACAATAATAATATATAATAATAAAAACCACAACATATATATTATTAATAATGCATTTAAATAACAAAGCGTTTAAATAATATTTATCTCATATATATAGGTATAAATATATAAATAATAACAATATGTTTATATATGGGACAAATATTCGAACGCGTTCAGCCCCATGTATTTCCCCTTCTTTCCGTTTACTTTTATTATCAGTGTTAAACTCACGCTGTGAGATAATTCCTCCTCTATAGCCATCATTTTTCTATGAGTCACGTTATAATTATACATTGTCGAGAAACCACCACATTTTTGTGGGATTGTGTTCCTTTTCTCTCTCTCTCTCTCTCTCTCTCTCTCTCTCTCTCTCTCTCTCTCTCTCTCTCTCTCTTTTCTTTTAATCTTTTTCGTTGTCATATGTTCTCTTAACCGTTCGCGTTTTTTTCTCAATTTTTTTCGATAAATATCAACCTAATTGTAACTAATATCGTTCTGTGTTAGTCACATAGAAAAGTTTCGATGAGAATTTCAAGAATTTCTAATGATTATTATATGTATTTAGATATATAATGCGCATACGTACTGTTAAGTTAACATAGACGTTTTGTTTGACATCGATTTTTCCTTCTATACTTTAATCGTGTTTTTTCGTATTTACAATGACGCATGCATGTTGATAAAGATAATTTGTTCGATCGTCTAAAACCAACGAGAATCAGTGATGGTGGGAACGTGTAATCGATCGATCAATCAATCTACTTTTGCAGCAACTTTTTTTTTTAATCGAGTTTCGTTCGCAAATATTTAAACGTTACGAAGAAGAGAAGAGTATGCGGTCAATATCGGACGACGCATAATGCTAACAGATAATTGTGACTCGAGCAATGCAAAGTGCGTGCATGATTCACGTAGCAACAATTGAACGAATACGTTAACAATATCGATCGGATTTTTCAAGGAATCGTAATCCACTTTACATCATGGTCCACACAGTGGAATCACGTATCTGCGCCATCTGTTTCATCGTCGGCGCGTTCCTTTATTTTACATTTTTTCTGTTAAGAAATTACGAAATCAAACAATGCGATTGGTTGATCATGTTCTTCGAGATTTTTGTTACTTAACAAGTTTAATATTATTAACGACACTCAATTTTGCAGATTTCATTTAAAACGTTTTTAATTTTCATTATTTCTAATATTAAACAGATTACAAATATACTTCTTAATAAGTCTAATATAAACATATGACAATAAATTCTTCATTTATTTTTTATTCAAAAAATTTGTTCGGTACTAAAATTGTTAAGAAAGAGAGAAGGAGAAAAAAACATGAGTTTGCAAAAAAATAAATGATATTAATTGATGCAAACGGTCAGATAATAGACACAACCCTAACTTATAGTCGTGTAACGGCTGTGTTTAATAGGCATGAAAATGGTTCAATGATTAACAGCTCTTCTTTATGTTTAAGAAAGATTGACAGAGGATGATGAAGATATTTCTTTAAACGATGAACATAATAATCGAATCTTTTACCATTAATTTTATATTTTTTACGAAATAAATAAACGTTTTTAAAATTCAATCGAATTCAATCGAATCGATTGTCCGTTTGTTAAACAAAACGAAAGAAAAGTTTTCGTTAGCTTGACTGAATGCCCATGGGATATACCATTTTATAAGAGAAGGAATCGACTGGAGCAAAATTGAAAATCGGAAAATCGTAGAAGCGTGAAGAGCTCGTCATAGTCGCGAGATTGACGCGCCAAACAAGCTGCAGTGTGAGAGAGAGAGAGAGAGAGAGAGAGAGAGAGAGAGAGAGAGAGAGAGAGAAAGAGAGAGAAAAGGGACTTAATGAATTAGTCATCGCTTTTTGAGAGGCTGAGAGTAGTAAAAGGGAGAGGAGGTGGGTGGTTGAGTTTAAGGGGTGGCATTGTCGCATTTTGCCTTTGTGAGTTTTTCTCTGGCCCTAAGAGGCCAAAGGAGAATCGAAAAAGGGGATAGGAATGGATACCCCCACTTTTCTATACGATCGAATAAGGGTGGTGAATGTGTTTGCGTCGTAGAGCGCATCTGGATCAGCTGTCGATGACGACGATTATTATATATGAGTCACCCGTTAGTGCTCGGTTTAAAGTGTATCAATGACTAACGTGTCCGACACACGCTGCGAGTTTTACCCCTACATCCTTCTCTCTCTCTCTCTCTCTCTCTCTCTCTCTCTCTCTCTCTCGCGTGGTACAAAAGTACAGAGTTCCCTTTGATTTTCACATAGCATCTTCTCTTCGCTTCTCTCCGCTGGCCTCTCTCGTAGACATCAGTGTTGTTACTCGGCCTTCAACCCTCATTCCGCCCCTCAAAAATGGCCCTAATTCAAGGGCTTATTCACCGATGGCAACGATGAATGCGTATGACGTGTACACGCTTCATTTTCTATCCTCTTCTCGCTTGAACTCAATGTAATTCTCTCTCTCTCTCTCTCTCTCTCTCTCTCTCTCTCGCTTTCTTTTTGATAAATAGTTTATGCAACATACGTTCGCGAGAGTCTTTCTATTGGCTCTTCTCGCATTCCGGATTATGAGCTGTCGTTATAAGTGCCGATCATCTGGTACAAAGCCCTTCCGGATTAGGCTTTTAAGGTGCATCCAAATCAATCAGACCGATCCGAACGCGAACGCTAAACGTTTACCAATGAGTTTCGTTCAAGTTACTATGTCGGCATAAGTATGTGACTGCATTAAGAGATTATATTTTCTCTTTGAACAGACCGATGAAAAAACGACACGTACGAGAATGTTCGAATGGTTAGAGAATGATCATAAAAAAATTGCTGGACGAATTCAATGAACGGTGATACGTATATACATATATATGTACGTACATATGTATGGGCGTCGGCGTGTTCGTTGAATGAAAACTTTCGGTCTAGTGATAACCGTTGGTCAGCTAAGATCGTCGACGTAATGCAATTTGCATGAATTACATTATTCGTTCTCGAGACGTAGCGCGGCTTCCTATCTATCTATGTACATGAACAGTATACACATAAATATACATTAAGTATTATATATAAATGCATACGTTTGTACACATACGCATACACATAAACATATATATATTTATGGACAGTACGAGACACATCGCGAGATAACCATGCAACGACGCTTTGTTCTCCGAAGAGAGAACAGGGAAGAGAATTGTGAGAAATAAGAGGCTGCGATGCCTGAAAACAACACGTGTCTTATTGTTTGATGCGCTCATTATACGTGTATTCTTCACTCTTAATTAATTCTTCGTAGGTCGTTACTTACGTCTTTCTAATCGCTACCGTCAACACCGACGTTGATCAATCGTTGGAATCGATAGATTCGTATGATACTCTCTCTCTCTCTCTCTCTCTCTCTCTCTCTCTCTCTCTCTCTCTCTCTCTCTCTCTCTCTATCTATCTATCTATCTATCTATCTATCTATCTATCTATCTCTCCGACTCGCTCTTTTTTCTCTCTCTTTTCCCAAGATATCTTCATTTCTCTCTATTTTCAACTTTTTTTCACCAATATTATTTTGTTAAACTTTCATGATCAGAAATCTATTTTATGACACGATTTGTATATACGTAATATATATAAACACGTAGATGTTGTTTTCCCAATTGATATGATAAGTAATAGTTCGATACGAATATAATAACAACAAAATAATAGTATGATACGATTACAATATTAATGAAGACGAGCGTTTGTATCAAAAGTAATATAGCTTCACTTATTTTTCTTTCGATATCTGTATTTCATGTTTTTCATTAGAATATATTTAAAAATTTCAAATAGGTTTCATTTTATTATATGATTATTTTTATAAATACTCTCAAAGTGAAACATCTACGTTTGTTAACCGCGAATAGACCCTTACAAAACACTTAGAAAAAAAAAAGAAGAAAGAAATAACGTATGCAATTCTATTTAAGAGGCAAATGTCTTGATTAATTCATAATGATGTGTCTGTGTATTGTATAAAATATATTAAAGAGACATTCGTTTATACCTGAAACTAGCTTTGATTAATTTATTTTCTCCAAATTGGACTTGTACTATATAAAAGAAGAGAAGAAACGTCTTATTTATACAAAAATATCTCTTAATTTAAGCAACGATGATAATAGTTATCAAATACGTTTTAATAAAATTCGTTGGCATTATGTAATAAATAAATATAGAAGAAATTAATACGATAAATCTGTGATATGAGAATGTACGTTCGTTTGATTTTTTTGATGCGATGATCGCATTTTAGGAAGAACGGTGACATGAAGTGGGATCGAAATCGAAAGCATCCGTGGGTGTTCGTAAACGATTCTGGCACATTCAAGTGGTAGTTCGCGTCGTTGAATACTTTGGCATCGACTAGAACGGTCGCTTCGTTGGCCCCGCCACATTACTACTCTTTTATCCGACGTGTATACTAAAACGGATGAGTCACCGTGTATGTTAACCCCACAGTGTGTTTACACTGGCTAAACGTACGAACGGCCGTATATCAAAATCACGATTGCATAACGCATCTCATCCTTCTCTCTCTCTCTCTCTCTCTCTCTCTCTCTCTCTCTCTCTCTCTCTCTCTCTCTCTCTCTCTGTATTTATCCTTTAGTATCCCTCTATCTTTATCTCAGTCACTTTCCTTTTCTTCCTTTTTCTATCAAAAATTTAGACGTGACTCAGAGGACGAAAATCGCGAATTACGACAGTTGACTGTCGCTTTGACCTTAATGTTAGTTAGTAAGGATAGATGCACTTTTTAAAGCGTTCAGGACACAAATGAATGTTTCCAAAAATAGTGACAGTTTAAAATAATACGCCTATAACAAAAATAGGAGTTTCTGATGTTATATTGTTATTATTTCAATATTTATTCGCACGAAGGTTTTTCTGGTGCGAAAAAATCGTTTAGATCTACGACTTCGCGTCAAAATGAGTCTATAACGAGGAAATTTTGCGAAGGCTTATCGATCTTTCTACTTGATTCATGCCTAACCATATTGTAATGTGGACTTTTATTTCTTTTTTATTTTTATCATTCTAAATATTTTTATTTAATATTTTTTTCTTTTTCTTACTTTTTGTAAAAGTAAAAAAATTGAAGAAAAAATAAAGGGACGAGAATCTTAGAATTTTTTATAAGTTAACCCTCTATAACGCAATATAATTTTAAAGTCACATATTCAAATATCTGTATCTTGTAAGTTTGATCATTTTAATTTAGATAGCCAACACAGATATATTTAACAACATTAACTCTGTTAGTTTATATCCAAAGATAATAATATTTGATAAGTATAATTTGTATCAAGTATAAATATAATTATATAATTTTTATATAGATATTATAGTATATTAGGAAGGAAAAAAATTGAGTCAGTAAGGGTTAAAACACAGAGATATAGTAAATCCTATAATAGAACGTTAAAATTCGATTAGATTTCTAATCCGTAGTACGAAAGAAAAAAGAAAAGTAGATGAATGGCACGTGGGACGTAAGGTGCGTGCGAGCTATCGTTATTATTATTTTCCTTGTGTTTTACTCGGTCGTTCGCGCGTAATTTTCTTTTTGACGTTGGAACAGTAATTTGAAAGATTTTTCGAACGATGTCATCGAAGATAGAAGTAGAAGCGTGTAAGAGAAACGTACTATGCGATGATCTCTTGCATAACAGTATTAATACGACTCGCGACTCGAATCGTTCGTTTTCTCCTACTTTTATCTGTTCTCGTTGCCACTACTACGTATTGCTGTTACTGTTGCTATTGCTGCTGTTACTGTTGCTAGACATACTATTACTTGCTACTCGGAGATATCTCGCGTTCTCGAGGTGGCAGCAAGCCTGACGCTTATTTCATCGGTGAATTTAGCATCTCTCTCTTTCTCTCTCTCTCTCTCTTTTTATCTCTTACTTCATCTATCTTTCTCGCGATTCTTGTGGAAACCATACTGTAACATCGGAAGTCACAATCTCTTATTTTGTTTAAAAGAAGAGACAGAGGGAGAGAGAGAGAGAGAGAGAGAGAGAGAGAGAGAGAAAGAGAGAGAGAGAGAGAAAACTGATTTGAAAAAGAATTTTATTTTCATCTTGCTTACGGAATAAAAATACGTGTATTAACTTCGCTACGATCAAAATATCAATTGTTACCGATGTTGTAACTCTTCCTCGAAATGAACTAGTTTCGAACATAATTTTTTCTCTCCACTTTTCACGATAACAATCATGTTACGTATTTTCTCTCTCAATTGATTCTTCGTTGGAAAATTTGTGTTCGTGATTTGTATTATGAACGCTTATTCATATTGAGATTAGAGATTAATTGTGACACGTAAACAAAGTGCTTTTTTGGATAGTAGTCGCAAAGAAAGACTATTTGGAATATATATTTTCATTGCTTCTCTCTCTCTCTCTCTCTCTCTCTCTCTCTCTCTCTCTCTCTCTCTGCCGAAACAAGAAGAGAGACGTTGAGTGCTTCTTTCTTTCTCTCTCTTTTTTTTTCTTTCGTTGTTTTTTCGCACGGAAGTTTACGGTATAGGTCGAGCCAAAGATCGTTTATTATTCTTGCTGTCGCGGCTTTTCGCGTCGAAGTTCGGCTTAGCTCATCGGTGAATTTAGCATGACTTTTGCTCCCGTCATCGGTCGAAAAAGTGTGTATCCTTCGTGATACATGCGCGCGTGCACGAGTTCGAACAGTCGATAACCTCTTCAGAATCATCCACTCTTCATTTGCTTTCTTTTTTACCCGTAAGTTTTAACCTTCGGGGATGATGTACAATCTTTTCTTCTCTCTCTTGTCTCATTTACGAGATACGTGCTAAATAAATGTTATGTATATGCATATGGCAACTATATTATCTAATTAAATATATTGTTGTGTGTGTGTGTACTTCATGGTCATAAGATAGCAAACGTTTAAAGAACAATTTCTTTTCACTTAGTTGTTTAAAGTTGCAAGACATATTTTACAATCAGATATATAATAAATATTAATATAAATAACGCGCAAGAATGTTATAAGGAAAATATAGAAATATCTCCGTTCGAAGTGGCTTAGAACATTGAATTTTAAACAAATCGACGTATCAATCTATTTTTTATAACTTTATGTTAGATTAACAGATACATGAGTATTCATTGTAATATATGTTTTACATTAGACTTTATTTTTATTAGGGAATATACTTTTTTGACAAAATGTCAGAGAAAACGTAACCGTAAAAATATTTGAAATAAAATCTGCATGTTAATCATTGACGACCTTCAAGATATTAAACGCGTTAAAACATAACAAAGAATACGGAACAGGAAGTTGGAGATTCATTCGTGAGTTCGCCGAAAACGCTGTTGAAGTATAACGACGATGATGGAAAAACAAGAAAGAGAAAGACATTGGAAACGGTCATCGACTTCTTCGTTGACTTCGTTCTCTCGATCGTTCGTGGGCATGCGCGTCACAAAATCTGTTTTTTTGGCAAACGAAAGGAAAATCGGAAATGAGATCGAGCGCATCGCGTAGTTTATGTGTGTGTGTGTGTGTGCGCGCGCGCGCGCGTGTGTGTGTGTGTGTGTTCTTCACTCGTGAGTAGTAGCAAGAGCGTGTAGTGCGCAAATTCTGGCCGACTATTCGCGACGTCATCTTCGACGTGAGTCATTCCCTATGAATAGATCCCCACCTTTTGCCTCGGCTGTTGCGCGCGTATACGTCGCCGCGATGACTTTAAGCACCTCTCCGCTTTTTTCGTTCTTTCATCTCTCTTCTCTCTATCTTCATCTCTCTCTCTCTCTCTCTCTCTCTCTCTCTCTCTCTCTCTCTCTCTCTCTCCTCTTTATTTTTCTCTGAACTTCGCATATCAGTCAATCATATGATAAGAATTTTCGATCGTCGTGAAATTAATATTCATTTCAAATATATTATATTTTTGTTGTTTTATTATTATTAACATTTGAAAATAAATCTAAATGATAAGTGAGATAGATAATAAGTGGATAATACGTAATTTGATCAATGATTCACGGTATGTATCTACGAAATAAATGATTCAATGATTTCCAGTATATCTACGGAGTTGGGCATATTAATGGTTCACAAAGCTATCTATAATGAGATTCGTCAATGATCGAAATTTAAGCATTGATTAAATATTTTGCAGATACGTAAATCATTGACGAATTATTCCTTAGACACTTTATAAATCATAGAATCATTTTATTCTCAGATTATTCTGTGAAAAAGATAAAAACGAATTTATTTGCGCATAGATTAGCTTCAATAAACGTAAGAATGTACGATTCGTTTTAGTTTCTTTGGCAATATGAACGTTCAGTAAAACGACGTCAGCGATAAGCGTTGCCATTTTAATATTCTATTTTCCATCAACGTATATGTACGTAATAATTCCCACACACGATCGCATGTTTTTCTGCTATTTTATTTTCTCGAATATCAGAAGTCACAGGTTTTCGTCGTTCCTCTCTGTCATCGACTTCTTTGTCGTAGAAGTTAAACAGATGCCGTTGGCAATTAATGTTGGATCCTTCCATGCTATGAAGTTTATTACTTTCGTTACCATTATCTCTCACGCTGTCTTACTTACTTCGAATGGAAACATTTGGCGTCTCTTATCCAATATTAATGTCAGACACTATTGATCGGCTATTGTATGCAAAAAATAATGCTTTTTATCGACTACGTTCATAATTAAAATCATAATTGAAATATTAAAAATTCAAAAAATAGGTAATATCAAAATTAAGCAAACATTATCCAATACAATGAACAATATGTACTATGATAACGAGTTATATAATTTTATATTCTAATAATTATATAAGCTGTATGCATTTGCAAATACGAATATACTCGTAAACAGTCAACAATGTATTAAGCATAATAATCGTCTTTGTACAATTTTCAATATTTATATCATTCACATTTACATGTACGTGTAATGAATTTTAATTGGCATGAGTGTTACAAGTTACGTTTAAAGTCTATCTTTCTCTCTCTATCTCTATATATTATCGAAAGATTATGAAAGAACAATAACAACAACAACAAGAACAACAATAATAATAATAATAAAAAATGCTAATATTTCCTAAAACAATAAACAATTATCGTTTTTTTTTAAATCATTAATATCACATCGTGTTAATGCGATTTAAAAATAGCTCTTTTTGCAATAGAGTTTTCTACGTCGACGAATTAGACGGTATAATTAGATGAGAAAAACGTTTAATAAGGAGCAAGGTCGATAATGGGAAGGAACCGGTCGTCGATAAGTTTCTCGCCTAACGAGGA
The DNA here is from genome assembly GCA_918808275.2 of Dolichovespula sylvestris. Classification (NCBI taxonomy): domain Eukaryota; kingdom Metazoa; phylum Arthropoda; class Insecta; order Hymenoptera; family Vespidae; genus Dolichovespula; species Dolichovespula sylvestris. The sequence continues at coordinate 988,980 of OU964969.1, forward strand.
ACTCCGTGTTCCGTCGCGCTCTAATTACTTAACGTCGTACAAACTGTGCCATCTTTGGTGTTACAACGAAAGGAAAATCTAAAGGATATTCGTCCAGAAGGAAATAAATAACAACTCCGAAATCGATTGTTTTCAAGAAAACATTATCACAAAGAAAGGACAAGGGAGAAAAAGATAGAGAAGAAAAACGATAGAGAGAGAGAGAGAGAGAGAGAGAGAGAGAGAGAGAGAGAGAGAGAGAGAGAGAGAGAGAGAGAGAGAGAGAAGAAAAATGATACGTTTGATTCAGTACAATAAACTCTCGAAATGTACTGTGTATATTAGTCGACCATTGATAGTTAAGAGGATTATGACCTAGTGGTGATACGCGCCTCATAGGTGACTATCACGCACTGTCGCTTTCCCCCCATTCTCCTTTTCCTCCTCTTACTCTTCTTCCTACTCCCACGTTTCCTTCAACATTTTCTATTCAGCTTCGTGCTTACGTTTACGCAATATCGAGTGAGTTAAATTTCATTTAAAAGTCCACTCTCCGGAATCACCGACTAAAATAGTTTACTCTTCTATTAAATTCTTTCTTATTTTTTTCTCGTACAATGAAAAAACAATATATCTAACCGTTGTCCTCTTCCTAGTTTTGTCGTAACAGAAATACTTTCATGTGTGCGAGTGTTTTTTATACATATATCATAATGTATGAATTTCTCGGTGAATATGTAATTAAATGAATGAATTGTCCGAAATAAAAGTTTCATCTTGGCAACGTTCTCAATACAAGCTAAGATAGCACGTGAAAAAGAGGATGAAAAAATAACGTGAGAAAATTTGCACACGTTAGAAAATACGGAGGTGGCAGGCAGGAATATCATGCCACTGGCATCATCGTTATTTCGGTAAGTTCGAAAATGGAGCGTGGAAATTTTCATGTAAATAACGAACATTCGGCTGCTATTTGCTCGTTCATTCGGTCTTTCCTGGTAAACTTCGAGAAGGACAAAGCACTTATTATTTGTAGTTTTTCCTATCCGTCTTCTAGAAAGATTTTCTATTAAAATTATCCGTTGACGATGTACGTATATATGCTCGTATAAGAACGAGATAAAGACCAAGGTCAATGCGAGCACGAAACTTGTAATCACGGAACGTTCCTCCCTAAAAATTTATTATCTCTGCACGATGTGCGAGTCATTGTTTCTAAGCATCCTTCGCCTACACGACAATTGAAAATCGCAAACTAATAGAATCGTTATTGTCTGATAATTTATAATTGCAAATGTTGAAAATATTTAAGATTAAAAAATCTTGTTTGGTACGTACCGGTTATAGATGATAATGAAATATAATAACTCAAGTATGTCTCGATAAGAGAAAAATTGGATACTTACCGAGAAGTAAAGCAGGTTCTCGATTGTCTTCAACAAGAGCAGCTAGTACCAAAAATAAGGGATGTTGAACGGGAAGGTATTCAAGCTCGGCAGTGCAATCGTCGTAAACGATGACTTCTCTGTACTGTTTTCTTCTGAGGATTTCCTTGCCTTCCCTGGCAGTGGCAAGGTCAGCCAGAGTAGCTTTTCCCAATTGCAAACGTCGCCTATTGAAACGATCGGAGCAGTTTACGTTGATAGCTCCTCTGATGTGATTCACGTTGTAGATAATGAATGGCCGACAATCGACGAGTACAGGACCGCTCATTGGATGTTCTAAGATCCGTTGAGCTAGTTCGGTCGGTGTTATCGTACGCGTTCTTTGAAGAACCAATTGTTTTTGGAGACTGTTGCTCTCGGAGCAAGGACTTGCGGGAAGGCTAACCGTCTCCAGCTTGCAACGTTTCGAGGCTGAGAGCGGATGAAGTTGGTGTTGATGGTAGTGATGATGATGATGGTGATGATAGTGGTGATGATGATAGTGACGATGTACGTCGCTCGTTATGGTTTCGTTATCGATGCTAACGGTACCACTGTTACTGCTACCACTGCTAATGCTATTGCAATTGATACCGCTGCTACTGATGCTGCTAGTGCTGCTAATGCTACTGGCAATGTCGGTTATTCCGCTAATGTCGGTGATGCAACTGTCGACGCTACTGGTAGTCGAGGGACTAGGCGATACGGGCGACGTCGGCGACGAGAGGAAGCACGAGGATGTCGCCGGTGGACCTGGCTCACTCAAACTACGATTCAGAACGAGTTTGAGGTTGTCCCGCGGTCGTCCGGCCGAGACCGGCTCGCAACACACCAAAGTCGACATCGATGTTGTTGCCTTTTCTCTCTCTTTTTCTTCTTTTCCTTCTTCACCACCTTCTATCCCTCGTTTCTTCTGTTCTCGTTGTTGATACTGACGATCAAGTGGAAGTTCGAGTTGTTTCTGACGTTGTCGATGATGTTGCCGATCGATTTCTGGCAGAGTTACATCGAGATTCCTTCCCGAAGACAATACTGAAATACCAATGGAGTTTATCGTTAGGTTCGAATGAATGTATTGCTATTAATTCTATTCATGTCGGGGCAAGAACATCTGTTATTCGAGGTAGGTCGGACATATCTTTCGCTTTTCGTGGAACAGGTGTAAGTTTGTATCTTTTGAAAGGACAAGTTGACAGGAGGTTTGCGTGGGTATCTGTAATGACGTGATAGAAAACAAAGATAAGTTTCTTGTCAAAATGTTGCGTTCTATCTCCAAGTCGATATGAATAGGCAAAAAATGTTTTTCTTTTTTCAAATATTTACCTACGCGCAAGCTCGCTTGCCCCCCCCCCTCCCCCCTCTGTAGAAAAAATTCAACGTTCATTTGAAATACACGTATGTACATATATATGCAAATATTTCAACGGCTATTGAGTTAAGCTTTTACACAGCTAATCATTTATATGATTTCCTCGTACGTTTTCTAGCAGTAACGTAATCGCGTATACTAGGGAGGATATTCGATGCATAGATATTGACTACTATACAGAGTGGACGGTGGATTAGTCACCTAGGGTGTCTCTCTTAGATGTTTTGTTACATCGAATATTAAAATGCTTCACGTATCGATATACGTAGATATGTAACTACATATACATACACGATGTCAAGATGTAATACAGCTTCTCTCTGTTGTTTTGAACAATCGAAATGAATAATAATACTCGATAAAAATTATAATAAAATTGCTAACATTCGAGGACCACATTGTTAATTTGAATCTTTCTGAAAAATATTTTAATTTCGTCGATAGAAAATGTTTGTAATAATACAATTCCGTTTAAAATGATTAAATATCATCTTTTGAACGATGAACAACATTTTGTAAATAACATTCTCACTATGTATCCCATCGTTTGTTTTCGCATGGTTCACGGAATTATCTGAGAAAAAATTTATAACGATCCTCAGTAACGTACACCGACCTTTACTCTCATTCTCGAAGAGTGACAGTTCAATTATTAACACATTTAAAGTTTTCTCAAATAAGAATGATGACGAATCTTTTTCTTGAGATAATTAATATTCATACTAGTTCATTATAAAATTATTAATAATTTCTCGATTCTTATATTTTTTAAAGTCGTATCTCTGGTGTAGTCTAACACATTTATAATTCCAAGTAACTACAATTTTTACCTTTTAACTAAAACAAAATTATTATTTTTAAGTATATAAAAGGAGCGTTAAAAAGATGTAATAATATTCATATAAATAAATATATTTTTTTTTACTCAAATGCCCATTGTGTCGTTTAATAGAAAATAATTCCAAATAGTATGTTATTTATATATTTGAAGCAAGTACGACTACACAAAAGCTTAATTGAAGCTTAATTGAATTTAATGATGAAAATGTCTGATTAAGACGAAAGAAAGATAAGCAGATAATCGGAAGGATTTTTATGAATGGATCAATCGAGAATCACAAATTTTGATGTATATAATATATATAGCGTACGCCTTGCGGTTAAAGGTGAACGTAAGTAATGTGCCTGGATGAAGGATTTTTATAGGCCTTATCTTTATTTTCTATTTGCTCTTTCACAATAAAAGCTTCGAAACAGCAGACACCATTGATGCTTCTTTATACTTATTTTAAGCTTTCTCCGTCGGAAGTGAACAATAACTGCTAGAATTTTAATGTGTCTTTTTATAAATAGTTTCTCCATTCATCTCATTTGTTTTTCCAGTATGATTTTATTATTACAATGGTTTACTATACTAAATTCTAAAAAAATATTTTTGCGATCGATATACATACTCAAAATTAGAATATAAAACAATAAATAAATTAGGATTTTATTAAATATTTTTTCGAAATTATCTACGATTATTTTTGAAAAAATGTATAAAATTTAAAATGATATAAAGTAAAATATAATTTAAAGATATGATAACGTTGACTATAATCAAGTGTTTTTAATCAAAATAAATTGTCCACGGAAACTATTTAAGTTTTACATTTACGTCGATTGTTTTGAAATATTCAATAAAATTTTGTTTTTCAGTATGAATCGGAAGAAAAGCTTCGTTATGTCGTTACATCTTGTTAGTTATCTGCAGGTAATAAATAGAAGATACGCTAAGAGTTCCATATCATTGCGGTTAGACGATTCTAATGCGCTTGGCTAGCATCTACGAGTTGCTTTCACTCTCGCTACGACGACGGTGCCAGTCGATTATTATGCAATGCGAACCACCGCCATTATTACAGGTCGTTTATGAACATCTTCCAAGGTTAATAAAGTCAATCGTTCTTTCTGATACCAGTTAATCGTGTCGCCTTCGAAAGTAATAATATATGTCTCTCTCTGTGTGTGTATATATGCACACATATGTAAATTTGAGACTTTACCTTATACACACAAAACTTATCATTAATAAAAATATTGATAATACCTAAAAGTTAACTTAAAGTTAAGTATATGTTACATTATTACGTCTGCAGAAGATTGTGTTGAATGTGAAAATCGAAGTTTTTATGAAGACGATGTTAAACACCATCGCCATCCATCATTCTAAAAATTACATTTAATCGTTATGAGTACAGAGCGAGCATAGAACACAATTCTAATTTGGAAGTTGGAATACGACCAACGTCTTCGACGTTACGAAAGAACCACAGTATGCCACGATGTCCTGATTTAGAAATTACGTGATGTACCGCGAGATTTGTTCGAAGCTTTCGTTATATCTTAACTGCGAAGAGAAATTGTAAAGATTCGAATCGATTAGACTTCAAAATTAGAAGTTATCAGATTTTCCAAAGTTTTTTAACAAAGAAGATGAATTAAAGTCAAAATAGTAAGTAGCTTTGGATCCATAACATTTCATTCGAGTTACAACGCCAAAGGGGCCTGTTTTATCTAAATTTTTTTTTCGAGCAATAAATACATTAACATTGATAAATGATAATAGTTGATGCATAGATGATAAGTTTTCGAGAGAAAGAGAGAGAGAGAGAGAGAGAGAGAGGGAGAGAGAGAAAGAGAAAGAATTGGGAAAGTATCAAAAATTAGCATTTGTGCTTTTTGACTTTTATTTGATCGATCTAACGTTTTCACGTTTTTTCAGGATTACAGACCGCTTTCTATTTCAGTATTCAAGCACGCTCGTCAATACTAGCAACACATTTCTTGGGGGATTAAGAACCTGTTCCTTCAATTGTTTCGCGCGGAAACGTCAAAGGAGTCTTTTCGTGTGAACTCAATGACCTCGTGGTGACCCGGGGTAACGTTTGCTTTTGTGTCAATGCCATGCCAACGGACTTGATACTATTCGTCCAAATTACAACGACAACGACGACGACGACGACTTCGACGAAGATGGAACATTGGAGATCGCATAATGACTCAGTTAACTAATATTAGAAGGTGAAGAGGCTGCTCCGTGGCCCGGTCTTTCTCTATTTCACCATCTTCCTCTAGAATGTTGCATACTCTTTCTCTCTTTTTTACATACACACGAGCGCGCAACGCACGCACGCGCGCACACACACATTCTGAACATAAGTAAACCTTTTTCTTTTCAACCGAGAAGTTTCGATGCTAGCGCCACCGACGACACGCGGTTTCTCTTCGACTCGGCCGACTACGGGAGTCTTCGGCTGGTACGTTCTTTTCGAATGAGTAAACACAGTGGAATTCGACGCTTCGAGCGGACCTCGGCGCATAAGTTAACCGGTGCTCTTAGCCTGCAGACAGGTGTAGCGCCAGCACCTGCTGTTGTTGTTGCTGCTGCTGCTGCCAGAACCTTCGTCGACGCAAGGAGACGACGTTTTCATTTTTTTAACACATACAATTTCTCGAAGAATTCGTGATGATCTTCGATTTCATTCGTTCATTATAACGACGAAGAAACGAAATACTTTTCATATCAGCATCTTCAACGTGAAAGATTGAAATTTCTTATAAATCTAAAAATTGAGATACTATTTTGAAATGTAATATTTCGAGAAAGTTTATCTCGAGATTTTGATGCACTTAATCGATCGATCTGTCGATCGATTGTTTAATTGAATATAAATTTCAATCCTTGAAAAGTGATATTCTTTAGTTTCTTCACGATCGTCTAACAAATATTCAGGTGCAACTATCCTCAAACGAGTTTTATTTTTTTTACATATTATGTCGACATATGCATTATATTTATATTTCCCGACTGTAAATGATGTGTCAACTTCGAAAGAATGGATATAATTTACCGCCATTCCTGGAATTCCTAGATTCAGTAGTCTCAATCATGATAAAAAGAAAATTTCGAAAGTAACGTATTTGTTGGAAATAAATTCGATGAGTAATATGGAGGAATCGTTCGATACTTTATAATAGAAATCTCTGAGAAATATTAAAATTTAAATAACGATCCAACAATTGGGTGATAATAAAAATTCGCAGGCTTTCCTTCGGCAAACGCGGCAATTTTTAAATTGGTCGGATCCTTGTTCCTGATTTAGAGAAAGATGAGAAAGATAGATAGAAAGGTGATATAATAGCGACAGAAGGAATGAAGGAAGGAAGAGAGAAAGAAAGAAAGAAAGAAAGAAAGAAAGAAAGTGAAAGACCGAGTGAGAGAATGTGGCCAGAAAGGGTCAGAAACCGTCGCAGTTCGTGGGAGCCACCTACCTTTTCCCGATTCGTTGAACCGGTTCGCCTTTACGACGAGACGGTTAACCGCCTTGCAAGGGGTCGCTGACGCAGAGCCTTCGTTAAGCTCGATTCACGAGGTTGCACTTTGGCGTTTTGATAAGAGAGCTTCTTGGCTGTATGCGTAATCCACGTGCGATCAGCAAAGCACACTGAATAAGAGAGAGAGAGAGAGAGAGAGAGAGAGAGAGAGAGAGAGAGAGAGAGAGAGAGACAGACAGACAGAAAGGGAGAGATAAGAAACGAAAGGTATGAACGAGAAGGGCAGAAAAGGAAGAGAAGTAAAAACGATCGATAAAAATAATAAAAAAAAGGAGATCGAGGAGAGGTAGGATGAGGATCATAAGAGAGAGAGGGAGAGTGGGAGAAAAGAAGAAAGGATTCCTCGTGTTTAAAAAAGAAACGAGAAAGACGGTAGGAAATCGTTTAGGAATGATTCGGCAGGCGGATCCGCCGGCCCCTGTGCCGATTTTCTCGCGGTAGCATGTTTTTTTGAGCGTAACGGGGAGTCAGGCTCTTCCTTTCTCCCTGTTTTAGGGCGACGCGTGCTCCGAAAGTAAATAAGTTTAAGAGGAAACGTTCTGTTGCCGAGCCTTTCACGATTGACTGAAAGAGTGAAAGAAAGAAAGAAAGAAAGAAAGCAAGCAAGAAAGCAAGAATGAAAAAAAGAAAGATAACGCGTCGCTCGACCAGCAGATCCGATCGGTACGGCTGACGAGCTAAGACTGAGGGTCGCCCTCCCTTCTCGTCGTGGTTCACGCTTACCGTCGCGCCGCTGTGGCGGAACGTATAGTCGCGGGATTCTGTTGAGAAGAGAGGAGGACGATGAGGAGGAATACTCGCGGACTCGAGTCACCGGCAAACGCGAACGCTCTTTTTCCAAGGAGCGTACCTAGCCATACAAAATATGATTTTCAGTGATCAAAAATCCATTGAAAATGAATTATGAAAATCTGACCAATCTAATATCATTTTCAATCTACCTTTATAATTATAAAAAATTACTTTTATGATAATCAACATAAATAAATATGTATTTCAGCGGCGTCTCTTTTCAAGTGTTTTGAAAGACAAATTTCGAGAGTAACAATTTTTCAAGTTGTTTACGTGTTATTATTTTAAACGATAATCCCGTTTTAGTAGTAATTTCAAATGATCTTATTTTCTTCTCCCACGAACGCAATGCGGTAATAGTTACCTTAGACGTTTACTTCGGATTATAACGATAGACATTGCGAAGGAGTAATCGTCAGTTCGTGAAGAAATTACGGTTACAAAGTTAAGATGTGAATATCATTGTTAACCTATGAGATTATTGAACGAAATAAAATTTGTAGATAGGTGGTACGTTTTATCTTTATATATTTACTTCTCCGTTGAGCTGGCCATGTGCATTTTATTTCATGAGGATAGAACTCTTCGTAATTGAGAGAGCGTTGATTTAACGTCATGTCATTGAGAGTACAGTGACTCAAAGTGGAACAATACTATATGCTCTACGATGATCCGATCGTATCATGACGTAATCTAGTCTTCTTTCTGATACGCGCAGTTCATCTTATCGCTACGATATTAAATTCAAGCGCGGTTTGTTTGACGTTGAAAAATAAAATAAGAAAGGAGGAAAAGAAAACGGTTTAATCGAAGTCTAACAAAATTTTTGATCGAAAGTTAGAACGTTAAAAGTTGTTGAACAGAACCGTCTTGAGAATAGCTACAGCACTGTCGATAGTTGCGCTCGCGCGATCTGAGGTCGCTGCATAAACGTACAAATACAAACATACACACATACGCGCGCGCACACACACATAACACCTATATATATATTTGCGATCTCGTAAGTGCTTGCACACATACACACGACAAAACTGAGCGATGAGTCACCTCGAGTCGCTCGTTACACGTCGCATATACTTCGCTGTCGCAGGGTTTCCCTTCTTTTTTTTTTAATTTGTTTTTGTCTTCGTTTTTTTTTCTTATTATAATTTTCAGGATCATCGGTGACAAATTTTATGACGATAAAAGGAATGTTATCGCGAAAAAGTAACGTGCTTAGTCATGTACGGACGAACGACAATAATCGATAGATCGAACGTTTGAAAACTGTCGACGATGATCAAAGGTAAAAACAGGTAAAAAGTTTTCTTCTTCTGTCATTATCAAAATCACGAGGAACAGATAGATATAGTGTCTTATACGGTACTTCGTTCTCTTAAAGTAGAAAGTACGACGTGCTCGGCCGATAAGAGAAAACTTTCTTTCGAGCTATCTTAGAGCGTAATCGTTGGCATTAAACATTAACGCCGAGAAACCTTTATTCGAAAGCACAATTTAATGAATTTCTTTCTCCTTTTTGTTTTTCTTTCTTTCTTTTTTTCCTTTTATAATTTCTTTGAAAAGATTTAACGAGATTTCTTTTAACACGGCACGTCAAAAAGAAAATCGTTTTTAAAAGAAGCAGAGGAAGAAAAAGATGAAGAGGAAGCTAGGTCTCTGTTATTTTTTCAGCTGTTCGTAAAAACGTCAATGCATACGTATTTTCTCGATTCGTTGATAATCTCTATTCGGCGACAAAAAAACGACCGTGCAAAGTTCTTCGCCTGAGTTCCGAAGTATGTACATATAACACGCATATTTCATTTACATAATTTAAAATGACTCCTTTTTAGAAGCAGCCAGATGGTAAATACACTCGTATGGATATGAATCCAATTAGTTATTTGATCGTCAACTTTTCGCCGAGCAATATGTCTGTATAGTTGCTAAGAAACAACGACGATCGACGAGACGTTTTTTTAGGAATTGAAGAAGAATGATAAAAAATGAAAATGTTTAATAAAATTTGTAGTTTTAAAATATCAAGATTATTAGATATATCTGCACTTCCGGTTAAACTTTCCAGAGAATTTAATCCTTTGGACGAAAACGACAACGACAACGACAACGACAATGACGACGACGAGGACGACGACGACGACGACGACGATGATGATGATAATAATATGATGAAAAATCAAGGGAGGGGTTGGGGTCTTGTGTGTACGTGAGCGAGCACGAGTTTTCGTGCGTGGTCATCTACTCTGTGGCCAAAGATAGACTCTGACATCATACACGCGAGCATCGTTCGGCTCGAAGGAGCGATAAACAGAGGGGCGCGAGCGCGCAACATACGGCTCTGTCTGGTATCTGTGCGTGTGTGTGTTAGTACACGAAAGGTTTATACCGCCTGTTAGAAATGTCTCAATTGACATCTTGCAATGTACCAACCGACGTAGCTGATCTTAACGGTTTAGCGAGAGGCACGTCAGTGTAGCGACGTATGGAACTGTTTGAAACTTGAAGAAAATCACATAACGTATAGTATTCAAGGAGTTAGAGAAATGATTTTGAGAAAGTGCAAGTAGATACTTGGAAAAAAAGTATAAGATAAGAGAAAAACTTTTTTATGATAAAAGAGAAATGATCGTTTTGAAACATGAAAACAAAAGAGGAAAAAGAGAATCATATCGATATTCTTTGAGAAAAGAAAAATTCAAAGCTTTTGATAGTTTTATTCATTTAATAATAGATAACGATGTATCTATTATTCTATCTAGTTCGTACATTTTGTAAAATATTTTCATCGTTTATGTCAAACTAGTTTCGCGTTTTCCACGACGTAGGAAAATTTCACTTCGAGCGATACAGTTTCGTCGTGGAATCAAAAATCTGTAGCGTCGAATATAAAGATATGGTTAATCTTCTTTATACTTTCTCCCTCAAAAAATACAAATGTGATTTGACGAGTATCATAAAGATTTACAGAGATTCGAAATATCAAGTCTTTATGGTAATTTCTTACGTACATTGTATAAAGTCGATGATGATAACGTAGCATTGACTTTCAAACGCATGCGCATAAACATGTTTCATCGTAGCTTCGATCCAACGTCGCGAGGTTAGTCGATAAGAAAACTTATCGTAGGTATATCTACATAGAATGACGCGTGATTACGTAAAAAAATTAGTTACAAATGTTGTCTATTGCGTATAAAGATCGTTGATCAAGGAATTATTTTTTCCTACTTTTTTCTTTCCTTTTTATTTTTCTTTTTTTCCTCTTTTTATTTAATTATCGCGCTACGAACATAACAAAAAAAAAAACAAAATTTCAAATGTGTTAAAGTACATAGGCAATCGTTCTCGTTCAACGAACGAGTAATTCGATTAGTTCTTATTAGTCATTGAACGTTAAGTAGTCGATGATAATTCGCTTACTATATGCATACATTTATATTTAAAATTAAGATCGGCATCGAATTCTTCCATCGATTACGTATTTCATGCAAACTCGTGTCACATGTTAATTTCGAGATCGATAAAAACATTTTCAAAATTGACTGTCACATTTTTCTTTTCTATGTAAACAAATAAATAGTTCCCGCCTTTACGAATTAATTTATACAGATGCTACGTAATATATATATATATATATATATATATATATATATATATATATATATTCTTTTGTTTTCTGACAATTCATTTTTATATCATTGACACTAATTTAATTAATTTATTAATATTTTTTTCTAGTTTTGGGAAAAAATAAGAAAATAAACGAACAAAAGAATGTTAAGAACTTACCTCCAAATCGAAATTTCTTAAACCTCGGTAAAGTAGCAGTAGTACAAGCACGCGTAAGGGCTGGCATCTCGTTCTGGTCTTCTCGGTCCACCAACGTTGTTGTCGTTTTCACCCTAACGTTAGAGCCTGCAGGCGATGTGTCCACTTTAGTGACGGCTGCTCGTTTCACGGCTCTTTCCTTGATGCCACTCACCTCTATGGATAATGAACACATCCTTTGTTGACGTTCTTAATCTTCTAATGTTTATGTAATGTACGAACGAAACCATGTACATCGATGACAATATGAGATTCTAAGAGATTTCTTAGTATACATGTGCGCGTGTGCTCGTCATTAATCCAGTAAATCAATTGCTAAATTAAACGTGACATCGGTCTGCACATGTAGATCGTTTCAACACTTAATGAGTAATTCTGATTTGGTAATAGGAAATAAGGGGATAGTCGATGAGTCCTCGTCGAAGTGTGCGAGATAGTCGCACGTATATTCCAATTGGATTATTAATTACGAAAAGTCTCGATTTTATATTTCTTTGTTGAAATATTCTGCTTTTCTGTTCTTTCTTTTTCTTTTTTTTTTTTAATAACACCAAAACGCGATTCTTCGTAATATTTTGGTCAAGTCGACTCAGCGATTTGTTTAAATTTTGCAACAAGAAGTATGAGTAAGAAAAATCTGACACGTTTAGTTCGTTGTGTATATATGCATACACATATGTGTATGTGTGTGTGTGTATGCATATATAACGAAAAAAAATTTTGGTCTGAATTTAAGGAAGAATGAGAATAAAAAAAAAATAAATAAAAAGAGAAAGTGAAAGAAAGTGATGAAAGGGACTTACTCGTCGATGATGAAAGCCTCTTAACAGATGGTCTTGCGAGAAGCAGTCCTGTCGATGGTTTACCACTCCGATGGTTCACAGTTGACTGGCCGCTCGCATTGCGACCGCTGAGCGATATCTTGGTGCTCATCCTCTGAGATTCTCGATTTCTAAGATCCTGAGTCACGTACCGGGAAATCGAAGACTTGTCGGAGGTCGCACGTTCTCGCACATGGCCATGCCAGCTCTCGTTCAATGTCTCTCTCTCTCTTTCTCTCTCTCTCTCTCTCTCTCTCTCTCTCTCTCTCTCTCTCTCTCTCTCTCTCTCTCTTTCACCTTTATTCACCGATCGCTAGCCAACGACCGTCTTTTTCTCGAGGTCTGATCTCGATGGCCAGTATCAGCATATTTTGATGCTCGATGGATAAGAACTCGTTTCCTGACTGCTGATTTCTCTTTTTCTTTCTCTCTCTATTACTTTTCCCTTATCTTTCATGTGTCTGAAAAAATTGTAACTGTCAACCAGAGATCAATCTTTGTTTTTATCGCTACGAAACTGACAGTCTTATCGTTAATTTTGAACAATAGGATGAAAAAAAGGAAACGTTCCCATTTATTTTACATATTATTGAAGTCACTATAAAGAAAACTGGCATTCCACGTTTTAATTTTATCCTTGAGCTTCTCCAAAAAATTTTTAATCTCCCGGATGATCCTGCCTTCGATTATGGGTGTCACGCGTGGGAAAAATTTGATCAAATTCTTCAAACGTTTTCCGTATACAAAACTAAACATTTATGTATACCAAGATGTACGAAACTATGAAAAATGTTTCAACCGATGAATACGAGTCTATCGAGGTCGAGTTACTAAAAGCCGTTTATAAAAACGAATAGGGGTATGATTCTGTAAAGAAAATTAGTAACTGCCTACGTGCGTGTACGTCTGATTCATAATTCCTTTGTTCGTTCTCGTCCTCTTGTTATATCGGTCCACATCGTCAACAACGATGATGACGACCATTATTTTTTTACAGTTAACGAACAAGTCGAAGGTCGTCATAAAAGTGCATTGCCCATACATTTTTACGGTGCTTATGCGCGTCATGGAATTGATTCCCAAAATAGATACTCTCTTTTTCTCTTAGCACCTCTCTGTGAGTTCTTTAAAAGTATTTTCGAATCTTTTCGGTACATTCGTAGAGTACGATCACAATCAATACGTTTGACTCATGATCGCATTTATCACATCGATACATAAACCTTCGAGAGGGAACAGGAACTTGCGAGCGACGACCGTCAAGGCAAACAAGAGACACGTATGTACGTATATCTCTTTCTTTGTTCTAATGAGACGATCGGTGATCCTTGCAACGATGCCCTTCCGGAAATTTAAGATAAATTATTCTACGGTTCGAAAGTAAACCATTGTATTTTGTCAACATTATGTATATGACAAAGGTCTCCATAATTTTTGGAAATTTTTTCGCGTTTTAAATATTCAAAAATGTCCGTAATTTGTTGTATAAAATTTATTAAATCTTTTAAAAAAAAATGTCACAGATATCAGTAAGAAACGAGTTGGATAGATTAAATCTGTATTATAAGCGAGGATAAGAGAAGAAGAGGGAAAGGGAGGGAGAAAGAGAGAGAGAGAGAGAGAGAGAGAGAGAGAGAGAGAGAGAGAGAGAAACTTGCTTCTCCGCACTGTTTCTTTCTATCCTTCGTTCCTTCTGCATGGCGTATATATTTAAATAGAATTCAGCCTCAAGGAGAAAACGCAAGGCTGCGGCAAGGACTCCGACTGTGTTTTATGCTTCCACGTAGGATCACTGCCACTACCACTATGTCTACCGACACGAATGAAAGGCAATGCTCGACGTTAGCCGTTTCTCTCCTCTCTCCTCTCTCTCTCTCTCTCTCTCTCTCTCTCTCTCTCTCTCTCTCTCTCTCTCTCTAACGCTCGTAGTTACCGCGCGCCGACTTCGTTTAAACGCGTTTATAAATTGATTGCCCGTCCAATATCTGTTTCTAGCTGACACTGGTGAAATTGGAATAATCTTTTCTTGTAACTTCTACATGATCGTAGAAAATCTTCGAAAATTTCGATAAAACTTTTTTTTTTACGTGCCGTCGTCACATCGTAATCGAATACGTTCGATTGAATAAAGAATTCAACCGACAGATGGTTTTGTATAATGAGTTTGCTCGTTTTTAAGACTCAAGCTTAATTGATACTTTGTCTTGTCTTAAACTCGAATCGAATTTGATAAACGCATTAAAGTGAAATAAATGAGATGTATCTGCCTTGAAGAATTTTTTAATTAGGGGAAACATTCATGTTGGTGTTGATTACACCGATTAACGTAAAAAAAATGGTGCGAACGATGAATATTGAAAGACTTCGATCGTTTACTAATTTCTGATTCACGTTGATATATGATTCATAACAAATTGACGTTAGGGAGCGTCTAGAAATGTTTAAAGAATCGTTGACCTTTCAAAAAATTCTCAGATGGCGTTACAATGATGATGTAAGTTCCTTTTTGTAATTTATTTCAAATGGTACACTTGTAAAAAAAAGAAAAAATAAATATAGACAGAAAAAAGAATGAAAAAAAGATCACGTTGCAGTAGGGAGTAGAAATGTGAGCGTGCGTAATCGTAACCCCAACGATTAGGGGTGGTATATGGGTACGTATTAGCAACATAATCAAATCACATAGACCCTCGGAGTTTACCTATGCAGGAGCAAAAATTTCCGAGAGAGTGTCTGCCTCAGGAAGGGTGCAATTCCACAAATGAATAACGTTGCTGAGAATACTATGAAAGAAGAAAATCCATTTTTCTTTCGTGCATCATTGTTTCTCCCTTCTCGTTCTTTACAGCCCTATATTGCTATTCTATATACGGAAGTTGATTCATCTGTTTACTTTTTATTATCTCAACGCCGCCAGAAAGCATTTGATGTCGTTCAGGGGTGCCATAATAAATTTACGATACCGAAATTCAAATTGTCCAAATAGAAAGAAGAATGGATAAGTTTTCTTACAGAATTCATGTGCAATTAATTTATCCAATGCGTCCATAATCCTTATAAGATCGAAATACTACTTCCTGTTGAGAAATCTATGTAGATATATACTTGTAATACTCTTTGAAACCGTAAGCCGAAATATAATACAATAATAAAAGAATAATCAATAATACATGATCTACATAAAATCTGGTAACACTTTAAATATTAATTACCATTTAATGACGGACTATGTAAATGGACTTTATATAAACTATATAATAAACGTACAATAGACGATAAGTGTACAATAAACGAAAAAGTTATTTTTACGTCCTTAACGAGGTCAGCTATGATCAATCGATCGGTTAGCTCGGAATAGCAGTAAATTGTTGCTTCGGAGAAAATCGAGACTATCATTTATAACAACATCGACAAAACTAAAGCACTATTAGGTATATATTCACAACATTATAAATCGTTATGGTTATAATGGTACTACCGATATGTAGTTTAGATTTTCAAATGTGTTCACTTTCTTCTGAGAAATTTTAACATAGATATAAAACTACCGCAACGATTCAATACGAAAAGTTTTTAAATATAAACGTGTTCCGTTCTATCTTATTTTTATTTGTTTAATTTTATGTCTAATCGAAGTACAACTTACGATAAATTCACAAGTAGATCAAAGCGATTCGGAGAGAGCAATCTTTGCTCACGGCTTGCTCCGTAAATACTGTTTATACGATACGGTACTGCTCGACGGGTTGCTTCGATTACGGCGTCACTCTTCCTCGCACCCTCTTTCTTTTCGTACGGCGTATTGTAACGTTATACCACTACCTCTATCATCACTACCACATAATGTCCTAGACAACTCGTCTTTTTCCAATACGCATGCGCTCATGGCTTCGCGGTTGTACCTTCGTTCAGTACACGTCACTCACGCAATTATTCCTCCTCTTTTCCTCTCTTATCCTCGTTCTCTTTTTACGTAGGTTTATATACACAATCGTATAGAATCGATCCAGTCACCTGCCTTTCTTCCATCCAAACCTTAAACCCTAAGACGTTTATTTCTTTCCCTTTGTATGAGAATAGCAAGCCAAAGATATTAGAAAAGTTTCTTTATAAGGATAAAGATTCCAAAAAATATTCTATATCATTCTACGACAAAAAAAATATTTTTCTTATTAGCTCAATTTTTTAAAATATAATCAATTGATTTACGTAAAATGAAATTGAACGAATTTTATGATAAACTACGCTTAATCAAGTACAGATAAGATCTATTCTTGTTACTTCCCTTTTTCAAAAATGATACATTCGCCCGTTTAATATCAAATTCTGGTTTATATCTATCAGATGCGAAACGATCGAAGGTGCCTGTGTCTGACGAAGTGCTTTTATTCTTGAGAATGACTTCATCGCTCTTTGACGTACGTACTTATATCGTATTTAAATTATATCGATCGATATAATACGTCATAGACCGACCTAGAATCGACTATTCGTGACACCGTTAGAGATGCTTTACGTTCGATTCGCGCTAAACTTATCGTTTGTGAGTAAATCTAATATTAACTATATATGTATGTATTGTACATATGTGTATATAATATATGTTCGTATAATTGCTGATGTTATCATCATTTCTGTTATTTAAACATGCTAAGAATGAACATTAATATTCATTTCTTTAGAGTTTTAAGTTAAATTTATTTTTTGTTATAAAACAAACATGTATAAAACTAAATAACCTTATCTTATTTCAAGTTACACGCGGTATATCGTTCTTTCACTCACAGCTTCTGATAGAGCGAAAGGAACGACGAGAAAGATGCGAAGGCGCAGTATCGTGAAACCCTCCTTCTTCCCCAAAAACAGGTCGATACTGCATGCGCGCTCATTCACTGTTGAGATGTGCGTTGCGATGGACCTTTTCTGATGATGCTGTGATAGAATCTTCTATATGAAATATGTGAATATAAAGGAAATGGAACTATTACGATTAAAAAGAACTTTCTCGAATGTTTTGTTCTTCTAAAAAGATTATCGATATTTTTAGTGCAGTGATGTAATAGATTCATCGTTTTCTGACCCATAAAATTTGTGTTTTTAACGAATGTAAGGAAAAAAAAATTATAACGAACAATCGTGAAATTTATTGATAAATTTATATGAAAGAAAAAAAAACACAATGGGAACGAAGTTTGCAGCGTGTGTGTATCCATTTATTTATAAATGTCCAAGTTATTTTCTTGGAATGATTATACTGAAAAATATATATTTCTTTATAGATACTTTAAAGTTAACCAATTTAAATGAATATTATCAAAGGCTTCTTCATGGTAGTCAACCACTTCCATCTGGTACTGACATGGCCAATACCGTAAAGCACTTGTCGCAAACTTTATTATGTACGTAATCGGCTATTTAACTTTACGATCGTTGAAAATTTATTGATTTTTATATTTCAATTATTTCTAGCTGTATTGAAAGAAGCCAGAGAAGCACCATTGGAAATGATCAAGTCGCAAAAATTTGATTCCGAACGCATGGCTCTTTATCCTAATTTGGATTACAAACAATTGTACAATGCTTTGACTCAACTGATGGATGTTATTCCTTTGATCCATATTGGTTTACAAGGTACTTTAATTCTCTTATATTATTATAAGAAATACAACCATTTTATACCAATACTTTCATAAATTGAACTAATTCTTATTATTTAGCCTTTGGACAAGCTTTGTTACAATGTTTGGCTTGTCTCTTACCATTTCTCGAACATGATCTGATCGATAATATGCCATACTTAGCGGCAAGTTCTATCTCTGTTTTACCGATGGAACTTCATCAAGATATTGTTAATTATTTATGTTTTTATATTCTACCATTTACAATAAGTAAGTATTTTCGATCAATGATATTGTGAAATATATTAAAAACGATTTTTTTTTTTTTACTTTTTTTACATATTTTAGCAAGAAAAACCGAAGATGGTAATGAAAATTCTGCCAGTCAATCCATCGCGGCAGTGATAATGATGATTTTTCAATACTCTAATAATCCAGGTTCTTTCTTATTATCATAATTGCTCAAGTTGTAAATGATGCGATTAAAAAAGAAAATATAATACATTTGTCGTATGTTCCAGCACATCATTGTCAATTGCTTGAATGTTTAATGACGTTGAAGCCAGGAGTAGTTAAGGACATATTATGCGTGATCGCTTATGGAACCGCACCAGCTAGAGCATCCGCTGCAAAATTATTGTTTTACTATTGGCCTTCGTTCAATCCAAATTTATTTGATCGTCGAGCGGTTTTAGTTAAATTCGCAAGTAAGTTTCATTAAAATTTCCCTGACATCGAACGTATGTTGTAATTATTTATTATATATTGTTACAGATGATCTGTCTCCTTTCGTATGTCAGAGAGATTCTTGTCCAAACGCTGGCAATGCCGAAGCAGGAAAGGTTTGTTACGATCACAGAATTTCGATTACTTTCGCTACCGAATCACCACCACCACTCTATCTTTGTATCGAATGCGCTAACGAGATTCATCGTGAACATCCAAATCAAATGTTTTACGACATCTTACATCCGATGCAACAGGTGTCAATGGTTTGTGAAAACAAGGTATACATATAAATATATATATATATATATATATATATATATATATAATATATACTCACATATATCAAGATAAACGATATTTTAAAAGAAATTTTTGAACGTTTAAGAATTGTAGAGCGTCGGACAAATCGGCGATTAGCGTTTGCTTTTCAACGGAATGTGCAAGTTACAATGGAAATCATCCAATTCGTTATTGTCAGCAATGTCACAACATTCGGCACAATAATCGTCGCGGTGGTGATCACATTTATCACATGGCTCTGCCACATATCTCACAACTCGACGCTCAAACCCGAACTTATTTGGTTCAAGCTATTGTCAGGTGAGCAAGTGCACGAATTATGATATTTCTTAAACAATCACGTATCGCTTATCATTTAGAAATGACGAATGAAAAAAGAGTAAAATGTTATTGAAAAAAATGATCGTTTTGCACGAACGTGGGAAAATCATAACGCGATAAAGACCATCGTGATTAAAATCGCAAATGGCAATCACGAGTTTCGCTAAAACTAAAAATGTGATCGCATAACATTAATCATATCTTTAGTTTGTTCTGTTTTTTTTTTTTTAATCACTTTTTAAATATCGTTTCAATCGAATCCCGTCGATGAAACACATTACATGTATGTACTAATGGAATACATGATCAATATTATACTATCCATGATTCATTCATCAAAAAAAAAAAGAAATGATTAAATGAAGGATGTAATGTCATTTCATTATGTGATATTTTGTGTTATACTTATTGTCCCAAAGTGTTTTAACATCGCGATTGATTGATACCTATGTACCAATAAGTATCGTACACGCGTATGCAAATATGAATACATAAAAAAAATAAAGATTTTTTCTCACCTTGTAGGATACGATTAAAAAATTGTTAATTGTAATGATAACTTTGTCACAAATGAACCATAAGATATCATGTAAATGAAAAGACATAAGCATACTTTCAAACGAATTATCCAATCTCATCGTTGGAGACAAATATGAAAATCATTAAGACACAGATCATTATATGTTGACAAGTTCCTTGATTGAATTTCATGACGCATACTAATGAACAACCGCAGGTTCATTGTTGCTTTACGTGTTTGTTCGTGCTGGTCCAACCTGCTTGGTAAGACATGATGCTAAGATTTCACCTTTAATGGACTATTATGATAACAAAATCAATGGTTATTAGAAAGTTCCATCGAAATTTGTAATATCAAAGTCCATCAAATGCGATCAAAGAAAATTCCGTATGTTTACCTTGGATATATACGAAGTGGATGAAGTGATGCCCGTGCAGAAAATTGTCTTCAAGATAATCTGACAAAACTAAAGGAGATTAGAATAGTGCACAGAATTTGATTTAAGATATGTATTGTGACAAGCATAGTTCCATCTAGCAGTTGCTAAACACGACATCCTCTCTCTTTATTTCTCTTTCTCTCTCTCTCTCTCTCTCTCTCTCTCTCTCTCTCTCCTCTCTCCCTCCCCTCCCTTCTTTTTTACTACACGTTTTTCCACATTACATGTAATTGAAAAGCGTTCATCCACAGTAGAACATAGGAAACTGCACCTTAGAAGTTGCGCTATACCTTACCGGAGATGCCGTCTTGTAAAACATCCTGGATATCGCACAACAGCACCTGCTATTCTTCGGCAATATAAACAATTAAGCAAAAATCGTACTACTATCAAAAGGGAAAGGAAACATATGAATCAAATTATCATTAAAGTACACTGGTATGCTGCATGATAGCTTGCGATACCTCTTTAAGTCTCGTTAGATTTATCCGCGCACGATCGCCACTTCATGATCGATTATCAAATGTTTATTGTTCCTTTTATTTTTATTTGTCAAGTATACTCGCATAATATGTATGTTAATTCTTGTAGCTGGAATCTCAAAGATGATATTACCGAATGAAAAGCGTCAACTTCTCTTTACAAACCGCAGAAATCCACTATATTCCTCTGTTTAGAATCATTGTATTTAGCTTTCCACGTCTATTAATTAATTTATCGTGATCCAAAGGCACGGCTGTCAGTTAAAGTTGTGGTCGACGTAAGTCGATATATATTTTTCATTAATATTTATCCATCGATATTAACATTTCTGATGAAACATGCTTCGACACTAATGATCGACATTATCTTACCGAAGATTTCGCGATATGTCCTTTCATAGCTACGAGAATATATTCAAAATGAATATCTATAAAAAATAAAATGCTCTTTATTATCAACAGTGATCGATATTCGAGTTATGAAAGGACTCGCTACGATATTGAACGTGGAAGCAAAGTTTCTTCGACGTTCGATCATATTTCACCTAACGTCGTTCAGAGTTAAGAAAAAACCATTATACATATTGTTATTGAGCATATATAATATGTATGAAAAAAAAGAATCAAAGAAAGTAAAAATTTTGAAGGACGTAGGTAAGTACACAGAGAATGTCGATCGATTTGATGGCAGGAAAGATTGAACGAAAGAGAAAGGAAAAAAAGAAAATTACGCGAGAAAATAACCGACGACAACCAGACGTGACCGAGGATCGCGATCGATAGATCTTTGACAGAATTCCTCTTTTTTATTTGCAGCCTGCTCAAGGAAGCTGAACCGCTAAGTATGGATAGTAACCGCGACATCTCAGAAATAAGTACTAATAAGGGCAGCACAGGATTCCCAGGAAGCAGTGGCGGTGGTGGTGGCGGGGGCAGTAGCGGAATTAGCGGAGGCGGTTCTGGAGGTGGTAGCGGTGGTGGTCTTGGAAGTAGTGGCTTCTCTGGAGCTGGTGGATCGGGTCAATGCGATCCTACGACGCTTGAGGAGAGACAACTTTTAGGAAGATATGGCGTTTGGCTACTAGTGGGACTCTGTACTCCGAACCAGGATACCCCGATCGAAATACTCGGGCGTTTATTGTCAATGCTATTTCATTGGTTTCATGTCACTGCCTACTCTTTCGATGGTACTAAAAAAAGTCTTATGCACCTTATCTTTTCTGTTGGTAATTTAACACTTCGCATATACACTATTTGAAGTAGAACGTAGATGAACGTAGGTAGAAAATGGCCGCGATCGTAGGCACATTCGACGCACTGAAATCGCTCTCAAACATTAATATTAATACATAACTCTTATATGTCGCTATTTATCATCGTATTCACAAATTTTACTGTTGACAGTCTTTGATCCGTTCTTATGCTATTCTTGTCCACAGCGTTCTTTGTCCGTATTAATGCTATTTATTTCTGAAATTAATTGTCATACGTATTCTCTTCGATGGATTTCATTGAACACAATCAATGGATCCTTATGAATCTTGTGCTTTTACCACATGAATCTCTTACGTATATATATATACGTACCATGTATCTGTGTATTCTGTTCAAGTATAGTCGAAACATTCAATTTATATTCGATGTTCCTCGATTGTTTGTGGCACGCTGTTATAACTCGTTGTTATATAAATAGGCGTCGAATGCCGAAAATAAATATCCCAAGTCGTACGTTTAACTTTTTGATGCTCGTTTATCTATGTAGAATATTTTAGTTTGTTTCTTTTTTTTTAAACCTATATTTTTTTAAATACCTTTTCTTTTTTTATTTATTTATTTTATAACACAATTCGATATTGTGTCCTATGAAGAAACAATTGATCAAAAGATATTTATTATATCAACGATATTTATATATTCATATTTATTATAATTCACTGGATATTTAAAATGTTAACGAAAAAAACGTTAATATCCAAATGTTAATCAATGGATGAAAATAAATCAAGATTTTTTCGAGATCGGCGCCTATATATCGCATCACGTTGACGTTGAATAAGATATTGCCTTTGCATATGCATGTATGTATATACACACACGAGACGCGTTTTGATGTGTTTAAAAAAATTAAGATTTGTCGTGCATATTCGTTCGTATATAAATTATCATACTGTTGTTGTATTATACGAATACAAAAAAAAATTTTTTTGTTAGATATGATAAATATTTAAAAAGCGAGTGCGTCTGCGTCGTGGCTATTAATACTTTGTTTTCGATGTATAGAATTTGAAAAGAATGTAGTATTATTAATGATATCGCTTAATATGTTTTCGTGTGTATAAGCTTTCTTCGACTCATTGAATTCTATGCATGGAAACTAAACGTATAGAAAAATAGTGAACCTTATTCGCGTGTAAATATCAATGTTCGATCTTTTCATCGATCAATCGACTCATACCTGATCTCATTTATATAATTAAACAAGATCAAAGCGTTCGCTACATTACAATATTAAAAAAAAAAGAATACCAAATTACTCTTACATATTATTAATCGAATAATTAATAATACCTAACTATTTGCTCTTATTGCCCATTTATGGTTGCTAGCTTTACACATCTTCGTCAATTGTTTAACAATAACGAATGTAGTATTTTAACGAATATACACAATGTGCTTTCCGATGTGTACATAAACCCTGATCGTACATTTCTATCTGATAAAATTGTATTTTACAATTTATAACAAAATTTTTTATTGATTCATAGGCCAAGCTGAAAGTGCACTTGAAAAACTAAAGACCGAGTACGTCTGTGGTTGGCTATCTAAAGTTATGAAAACCCATTACGATGTCTTCATTTCCTGCCTTTTACCACATCCAGCTGATTACGTTAGAGTCGGAGGTCATTGGTAAGAACCGTTTCAAATGTTTTTCTAAAGAACCTGTAAGTATATAAAATTATAATCGATATTTTAATGTAATAAATGAAACTTAATTGGGATATATTATTCATTATTTAATTAGGGAGACTTTGGCCTCGAGAACGTCACATTTAAAAGACGGTTTAAATCGGCTTTTTTGCTTGGTTCCTTACGAAGTAATCACAACCGATGTATGGGATTACGTGATGCCACATTGGATGGAAGCTATGGTTAACGATGTACCGGAACATGAACTTCACGAATTAAAGATGATTCTTTGGTATATACATATTATCTGTAATTACATTTGTGTTCATCGATGCATAGCTGTTATCAATTACTATTACGTTTGAATTGCAGTAAAATTTTGGATCCTGACATGAGTCCATTAGGTTTTGATGCAAAAAAGATGTATAATTTCGTAGCAAAAAGATTCATCAATACCAGTCCAAAAGTGCAAGAACAAGCGCTTAATTGGCTTCAGACTTTAACGATGTTAGAAATTATGATTCCGCTGTGTCAATTGTTCTCGATGTTCAGTGATGGAGTCGCGGTGATGGGTAAAATGAATACGACAGAATCCGAAGAAAAACCTACTAAAGCTATGAAAACTACCGAAGGTGACAATACGATATGTAAGTAGTAAATATAGTTAGGAAATTTGAATCTAACTCTGTCCTTGTTCATGGAATTAAAATACTTCTTTTTGTAAATTCAGTCGTAGAAAATGAATCAGGCAAATCAACGCCCCTTTCTGATGATGCTATTCCTACCCTAAGACATATGGAATTTAATACCAATGCGGAATTAAACTTATCTTGTTGCATTCTTATGCTCGATATTCTATTAAAGCAGGTAATCTAAGACCAAATACCTAAAACGAGAGATCGTCTAAAAGTATCGATTGATTAATCAGATGTTTTTCTTCTGTTAAAAGATGGAACTACAAGATGTTGATAAACACACTGGCATTAACTCCTCGGTCTGTAAAAACGCGTGTCATCTTATGAAATCAATAGTAGCGTCGAACTGGAACAATTGTCATATTTGTGACTCTAAAAACGAATGTAGTTATTGCGAATCAAGGGTAATATGGCACCAACTGTGTTTACAATTGGTCACTTACATGGCTCCAGAAAATCCGGCTTATCCACCGGACGTAAGTTAATTATTATTGAAACGATTAAAGGGCTTGCTATCTGAGAGAAGTTATGCTTTTAGACAATAGTCGATGAAACGGTGGAAGATCACGGCCGTAAGGGTTCACCAGAATCTACTAGGAAAAGTGATTCGAAACCAGATGTTGTCATTAATATGCCAGTTCCAGAGTTGCACTCCGTTGGTGGTGTCCTCGTACATATGCCTCACGTACGTTTTTTTCTATATGTTGTAATTATATGCCAAAAAACAAAAGATGTATGCTCTACCGAATACACTGAATCACATTATATACAACACCTATGTGTGCTAACAACGCAGCATGCTGCTCGTCTAAACTCTATGTTCTTCCTCTCTCTCTTTCTCTTCTTCAACTTCTACTACGAAATGGCCTGTATGACCATAAAACACGGTAGGCTAATCTATGTCGTGCAATAACGGGTATTTTGATCGTTTATATCAGTTCTTCGAACAGATCATGACAGCCACAGTAGAAACAGTTTCGGAGCAGTTGGATCTTGCGGCTATCATGCCAGCTGAAAAGGTCATGTCTGCCGTAGCACGAGCTGTTACTCTTTCGGATACCGATGTTGGTAAGTCTAATTTTTGTTGTTGTTGATCTTCTTTTCTTGTTTAAATCAACTATTTGATACATAGGATTCTTTGATAAAAATAATTTTAGCTACGGCAACGGTCAGCGTAGCGAAACCACATCTCATAGGGGAAAACGATCAACCTTTGAACTATAGTCCAGAGAATGAGCTCGACGATTTTTGGCAAACCTCTGTTGGAAAGTTTCGATTTTCCATCGATGAATTACCCGAGCAATTGCAATATATACACAAACTTCTTAAGGTTCTAATCATATTATAGACATGTACTTTAAACATCACATATCACTGATTATATTATCGTTCATGATTCTAGGAGATTCAGACTATCGACAAAGCCGACATTTTGTATTACATGTTGCAATGTTTAAATGTTATGTGTTTGTATGGCGATGCATTTAATACGGCGGTTAAGGATCATCAAGGCTTTTTCATTTGGTGTCAAGAAAATTTATTAATAAGAAAGTGAGTTCCTATGATTTTAATTAACGCGTCGATCTATAAAAAGGTTTCTAAAAAAGATTAATAAATATTTAAATATAAATATTTAGCTTGTGGGAACTCTTGAATGCTGAATATTCTCACATAGCTGAAGTAACTGTACCTCTGTTGTTGCATTGTGTGACACTACCTTGTGGAACCGATACATTTTGTCGCTTGATAAAAGAAGAATTTCACAATTCTGATTGGCGTATTAGATTTTTAGCAGGTAAAAGGAAAGAACTGCTTGATATTTTTATTATATCAAATTAAAGAATAATAAGAACATTGCTTGTATTTAGTGGAAAGAATAACACTGATCGCTAGATTTATGGATTCGACGCCATTACGAAACGTTTTAAGTCTACAAGCTGCTTTAGCAATTGCTTTTTGTTATTTAATCACTAGTATGGACGATAGCAACGTCTATGTCGCACAAAGAGCTACTCTCTATCTTGGTACAATCCATGATACTGCAGTACGTGTAAGTGTTGTCTTTTAATTCTTATTGATAATTTTGCAAGTGTATTATGTAAAATAAATATCCCATGTTTTTAGTCCTTAATTCTTTGTTTGGAAACTCAATTCGATTTAGTAATCGAAGATCGGCCAATGGTGTTACAATCGCTATATCAACTTCACAATTGCTTAAGTGATCGCCGTATTTTAACTTGGGAATTTTTTCTCAATCGTTTTGATGCAATATTTCTCGAAGCTCAAATCAATTTAGAGAAATCTGGAGACATAGTTTATCTACGTGGTTTGTATTTTATTTTATTCGAGGAACTTTTTTCAAAAGAAAATAGTGATATAATGATCGATGTATTCTTCGTGTAGATCTCAGAAATACCGATTTGAATAGCGAGGTCTTCATAAAAAAATTACACAGAGCTCATGAAGCACTTTCTCAATCTGATGGAAGTGGAACGAGTTCCGTAAAAACTCTGAGCGCGAATTTCGGAACAAAATGGCCATATAAACGAACTATGTCAGCACCTGCATCGATGATCCCCAGGCAGGATACTAAACAAGGTATTTATAACTTGAATGAAGACAATGTTTAACTACAACACTATATCTGTTAACGTCAGGTTTAATAAACAAATTATTTTAAATGGTCTTTTCCTATTACTCTTTACAATCAATTATTCTATTTATATGATAGAACGATTACTGCAATTATTAGACTTCTGATTATATTACAATTAACGGAGGGGCAAACAATTGTAAATGAAGTGGAAACGATATAGAGAATGAATAATTTTTTAGCGGACAGTCAATATCATTTCTACATATTCAAACCTTTTAGACTTAGTATCCACGAGGTTAGCTAATTAAAATAATCACGGTGCACGTCGCATCATCATGATTTCCAATATATTAGCGTCATTGTTCCCTGTTTCCCGCTTGCAGAAAAGGAAAAGGTCTATAGTCGACAATATTCTGCACCTATTCTGAAGCGCAAGAGCTCCAGATTCGGACTGGGTCAGTTGCTGGGGCCCACCCCACCTAATAACAGTATTTCAGGTAGTGTAGTTGCAATTGCATCGCTTTTAGATATGAAAAATATATGTATGCATAAATGTTCCCCCTTTGTGTACACGATCAACGTAATATATCAAGATTTTAAGACATAACTTTTATATGCGGATTGTCTGGTAAGTTCAATAATGTTCCATTAACATTGGAATATAAGTTAAGCAAATTTTTGTTTTCCTGATGAAACTTATTTTAATAGCCCTTTTAGATAATTGACATTTTTCTTTTATCTCTTTCATTTAAGTCTTAACTTACATCATACTCCACGTAAAATATTTTCATTTTTATTTTGACAAAAATTAATTATTGGTATTTTAAGAATAATGCATGCATACACACTTTGTACGATTCCCTTTTGTATTTACTTATTGAATGAATGATTACAGTGGCTTATAGTTTTTTAACATGGGCATGTTCGTTCATTGTGCTTCCTAGATAATTTAACATAAAATATAGAACTTATATAGCGTTCAATAGATCATATAAAATAGTGAAAATTTGTCTGAAATCGATTTTAATAAGCAAGAAACGATATCAAAAAGTATAATATCTATCAACCATTCGGTAATATATACTAGCATGCGAAATAATAAAGTGATTTTCTTTCAAGTAATCTGATTATTTACTTTTGTTTTAGTAGTGTTAATAAAAAGAGATTTGATATAATATAATATTTACAGATGGCCATGTACATTCATTGAATATGGTCGACGAAGGCGGTACTTTACCAAGTTATACACATAAAATTGTTGACTTTGAAGAAGCTGATAAAGAAACCATTCACTTGTTAGTTTTTCTTTTAATGCAATTTCTTTCTAGGCAAGATCAAGTAAGTTAATATTGATACAATTTAAATGAATTTATATATTATAAAATTTAATTTGTAAAAAATTTGAATAGGCGTATCCGACGGATGAAAAGCCATTATCGAAAACGCAGGGAATAGTTTTGCGACATTTATATCTTTTGTTAGGATATAATCAAACGGAACGAACATTCCACATTTCTCCACAGCGGTTAAGGTAACATCTCTATATTTCTTATTTTTATAAAAGATCTTATTTACATAAAAAAAGTATGTATATATAATGGAGAAAAAATAATTTCTCATTTATAAATAGGCTCTCTCCAGTATTCAATGTCTTCGTGGCTAATTTACCACAACTATTGGATCAGAATCATGTAATGGGTTGGGTAATGACACCACCAGTTTTGGCTATATTACAACATTGTCCTTGTCCACCACAAGGTGTTCCTCCGACAGATCATCAACAACCTACATATAGTCTTTGGTATTTAGAACCACATATTAGACGATCTTGGTTAATGTCTCTTCTTGTTATATTATATAAGGTAAAAATTGAAATAATCTGATCTAATAAATAATTTAGTAAATTAAATAAAATCATAGTACAAAACTATTTGGTATTTTTTAGTGTCAATACAGTCAACAACCGTGGTGTAATCAATTACAAGCTTTGATAAAAATAGTGTTGAATACACTCGATGCACAGCATCATCAATGTAAGAGAATACCAGCTACAGTGGTAATGGGTGGACCCCCTTCTAGATCACGTGGTAAAAATATAAATCCAAATTTATATTTACAATTGAATACAGATTAATGTGATCAAAATTACTGTAGATGTATCGCAGCCATCTCTTGGAGTAGATCATGAGTTGGCGACCAGTGCAATGGGTGAATTTGATAGCGAAAGTCCACCGATGCGTACACCATTGATATCGGTACATCAACGTAGTCCAGGTGCCATTCACAGTCAATCTCTCGCAATGGAAACGCATTGGGAAGAGAGTGGTCCACCTTGTCGCTACACAAACAAACACTCAAGGTCTATTTAATAAAACATTACATCGAGCATTTTAGGTGATACGATACTTTCAACAAAAAATAGAAAGCATTTTTCTCCCTTTTTTGGAATGTCACACATAGCTGTTATGTATGAATTTTGCACTTTCATGCATTATTCTGTACATGCACTTTTAGAAAACTACCGATTTTCAAAATACTTATGCTATATGATAATTATTTAACTACGTTTTTTTTATTATATTTAACAATTAGAACAAACCCAAGCAGACCAGGAAAAATACATGCATATGAGCAACAACGATCAATGTGATTCTTTTATGAACTTATCTTTATTATTCTAAATAGATTTGCTATAACTACAACTTTATTATATTCGTCTTCAAAATTCAATTTTCAAAAATTTTCATATCGGCCATTTTTTAAACAACGTTATCCCGGAGAATAATGAATTCACATCTGCTGTTACACCTGCCTGTGCTTATGTCAGTAGCTGCTTGTTACAATTTTCGCTATTGTGAATGCCTGTACAAAGCTGTTCGATCAATGCGGATGATACGGAGTCCGAGTTGGCTGCAATACCAGAGAGTCCAAAATCTGACAGCACCTTGCATGGTAGTAGCGGAGGATCTCTTGGTGAACTGGAGGAAAGTACAGCCGTTGTCACTCGAAGTGCCTCTATACATGGTGCCAGAACGTCTACGACCGGTGATATAGTTGGAAAAATCGAAGTTAATCATTCGAATCGATTGAAATCCGGAATGCCAGCAGTAAGACCAACTTGGTTTTTAGGAAGTGAGGATGATACGCATCAAGTAAGTTAATTAGTGAGACTTATTGTATACAAGGAGATATTTTCGGAGAATTACGGATTAAATATTATCGTTACAACAGGCTAACAAACTTGGGACTCAAAAAAAGTGGAGCGTTCACGAAGGTGTCAAAATGATGGTAACAAGTACTTTTCTAGGTGGGCAAC
This sequence comes from Dolichovespula sylvestris, assembly GCA_918808275.2. Classification (NCBI taxonomy): domain Eukaryota; kingdom Metazoa; phylum Arthropoda; class Insecta; order Hymenoptera; family Vespidae; genus Dolichovespula; species Dolichovespula sylvestris. Next base: position 1,019,499 of record OU964969.1, read on the forward strand.
ATGAGTCTTCTAAACAACCATCAGTGTCAAAAGTAGCGATAACAGAAGAAAAAGGTCAATTATACTTTAACGGAGATAATACACCTGCGAGGCCATTTGGATTGTCTAGTGCTTTTGCTGTGGCTACAAGTATATCTCATATTCAAAAGTATACAAAATAATCATTTAATTAATAGTAAATTTAAGATTTTACGAATGTTCCAAGTAAATAATTGATTTTTATTATCACAGATACGAACCGCCAACAGAAAAAACACCTCCTTCTGTACCAAAAATGACAGATTCACCAAACTCCAAACAGTTAGGTCGACAAAAACACGTGGAACAGCCAACAACTATAGTATCGCCAGTTTCTCCATGCCAAGTTATTACAGTTACCAGCAGTGATCAATCTAGCTCACCTGCGATGAGTTCTATATCTTCTCAAATTACAAGTACAGAGAATGGACAACATGCCAGTTGGTTGGGAAGCCCACAACTTCCGATGACAACACCGACAATCGAGCGATTATTACCGATTGGTACAACAACTCGACTAACAGGTTATTAAATTCTAATATCCTTTATGATAAAATATCAAGAAAAACATGAAAGATAACTTTGATTTCTTACTTCAGCTTCAAGAGCTCCCCAGCGTGTACTGCGATGCGAGGATGCATATGGATCTCCGGAATCACCCCTTTCTAAAATGGATGTGTTGACAGTCAGTAAGTCTATTTACTATAATAAATAAAATGGAAATATTGTATTTATTATTCGTTTAATAATATTATACAATTTTCCTGAGGTTCATCGTTTGAACAAGACAGTGAAACTTGTATGTCTAGCGATGTTACCAGTCCACGAAGTATTTCTCAGCTTGAATTTCCCATGCCTGAAAGACTTTTACCTGTTGGTCCACAGAGAGACATATCCCGCCTTGCCGAACGTGTTCGACAAGCACTTGGTGTACCTGATATCGATGGTATTTTAGACATCTTGATAAACCTACATAGTACTAATTTTACATGCTGTCTGCTTATATTATTTTTATATAGATGCCAATAGAAAAAATAACGATGTCAAGGACGAAGCAATTACTTCCTTAAAACAAGACAGCATTACATCAGAAAATATGGTATGTCTAAAACACAATGGTATGATATTAAGCAATAATAATAATGATTGGTTTAATAATAATTATCAAGTAATAAATATTATTAAATAGATCTTTATTGCAATATTATTGTAACAATAAAGTATTATTTTTTCCTTTCTAGTCTACCTCACTTATGCCAACATCAAATGAGATACATTCGAGTAGATCAACAAGTCCTAGAAGATTAATCAAGCAAGTAGCTTTAGAATCACCTCCTCCAGCAGTCGAGGGAACAGATCTTAATTCACGAATATTCGAACACGAGAAAAAAACTAAATCAAAAGATCAAATACGCATACAAAGAGATAAGGCTCGGAAAGTAGGAACGACACCTTCGGATGTAGCGTTTACAAGACATATGAATTCATGGTAACTATTAAATATTGATATAATATATAATATTTATATAATACTTTCTAAAGTATTGCAAAAAGAAATTAATTATTTATATTTGCTGTAGGTCTGGCCCACAAATACAATCAAATTTAGATTATGTATCTCAACAAGCATATCATGCAAATTTTAATTTAAAACAAAGTTTATTTCGCATTGGTGATGACTGTGTGTATGATAGGTATATTTATTAAGATACATAATAAAGTCAAACTGTAGTTTGTAAATTGTAATATTTCATTTTTTTTGTTTTTATTCTTTACTTATATTACACAGGTGCTCTGATTGTGGAACTATAAAAGAAGAATACTCTGATGAAGAACTTGGTCTTTGTATCATTATCTTAGGAACCTTCATACATCGTGAACCATCCTTAGCTGCACCTCTTCTACCAGAAATTCTTAGCGTAGTAACAAAGTGAGTACATATTATTCACAATTAATTATTTATGGGATATGAGCAAAGATAAATAAAAAACTTTTAGAGTGGCTTTACATGCAATGTATCCATGGCAGAGCGAAACTAACATGCATCTACCTGGTGGTGCGATTAGTGTGGCTCATCAATTTCTAAGATGTGTCCTTCATCAACTTGCGCCTAATGGAATATTCATGCAAATGTTCCAAACACACCTTAATGGTATAGCATATAAATCTATAATTTTTATACATTATTACAACTGTTATATCCATTTACAGAATCTACACGAATGCAGTTCTTCAAAAGTGTTGCACAAGCTTTAGTCGATTTTAACGAATTGAATCCAATAGCACCTTTACAGTTATTGTTAGAGGTAATAAATATATATATATATATATTTCTTAAATTTGTTTTTAATAAAAAAATAATTTGTTATCTGATTATAAACAAAAATTCTAGACTCTAAATGCAAAAAAGTCTCTACCAGTGGAACGTTTACCGATAATACTCCACAACATAGCTTGTTATTTGGATTGCTTACCATTGGAAGCAGGTTTAGGTCCTGGGGCAGCAACATGGAGTGGATTATTAACACAATTCGATGGATTATTTCGTAGGCTTGTATTAATGCTCTCATCTATTGAGGACTCTTTACCATTATTACGAATTATGATCTCTGTATTAAAAGTTCCAGGCATACAACAATCAAAAGTAATATTGTACTATGCAGGCTGTATTTACGAGTCTGAAAAAAATAGTATTATGTCTTGTCTTATTTTAGGGACTGTTGGATCCATTTTCAAAAGTATTAAGTTATGCTATACAGAATTCTACATTGAAGTACAATTATTTGATAGATTTGTGCTATCTTTGCCACAGAGGATTTACCCGCGATAGAGATAAACATTTCTTGGGCAGGACTATAGTGTTTGAATTAATTCAAGTTATAAAATTTAAAACAACGATACCAGATTCCAATTTATTGCTATTACTTCATTTTGTACTTCAGGTAATGATATATTCATAACAATATTTAATGTTTTATATTTCTGTAAATACATGGAAACTTTTTTATACAGGATGTAGGAGGTGCTTTACCCAATACTGTTGCCATGGAACAAATTCAAAATGATGTTCCTTCAATTTATAACACTAATGCGTCAGATTCGTTAAGAAGTCAATTATTCGAAGTTCTTGACTTTTTAGCAGATTTTCATACTCTCAGTAAGATCAAGGTAATATAGTTTTTATTTTATGGATATAAGAATTTCTTTACGATCATTTAAGATCTTGATAAAATCATTTAATGAATCTATCGTCTATTTTAGAGTTACAATAAAGGATTACAAGCTGGTTTAAATGAAGATACGTTGGGTGGAATGCTGAAATGCGGTCTAGCACAATATGTTGCAATAGAAATTACCAAAGGAAACAATAGAGAAAACAGAGCTGTAGGACGATATTTATCATGGCTTAATAGTGCACCATCTATGATACAGCAAGGGTGATTTTAATCAATTAATTTATATAATTGCAAAGTCTTATAATAGCAATTATTTTATAATAAAATCTGTTTAGGGCTCGTGAGTATGTAGATTGTATTGGACATATCAGATTACTATCATGGTTGTTGTTAGGCTCCCTTACGCATTCAGCAATGTTCGCTGGTAATAATAACACTCACAGTCATGGATCTTCAATCTTATCCGCACAACCAATACCGCAGGAAATGTCTTGTCATGTAGCAGATCATATACAAGTAATTTTTTCAGCATTTCCTGAACAATCCAAAGCGTCTGTACTTCATATGTCATCTTTATTTCATGCATTTATTCTTTGTCAGGTATGTTATAAGATTGTAATATATGTTTCTAAAATCATTCTTAGTTTAAGTTACTAAAATATTATAGTTATGGACAATGTATCTGGAAGAGCTATCGAAAAATAATCCATCAAACAGTGAGAGTCAGAATGTTACTATGAATACCCTACTAGAATTTTGGGGAAAAATCACACCATGTATTCTTCAACTGGTCTCTTGTTCAAAGATTGTAAGTGTTATTATTTGTCGAATCATTATTAAGATACTATAATTGTCAGTTATAATGTTTAGCTTGCAGAAATGGTAAATCTACATTTTCTGAGTCTTTTGGAAGCTCTCTTAGAATGTGGTTCCATTGTATTAAGTAAACTATTGCCTCTTTGGAGTCCCATTTTATTTTCTCATCATACACAGGTAGTAGAACAATCTAACAAAAAATATATGATTATATAATATTTATAATATATAGCATATAAAATAATATACATATAATATTTATAAATATAATATATATATATATATATATATATATATATATATATATATATATAAAATTATTAAAACACATTTTAAATATATTTTAGTTACCAGGGCACTTACAAGTACGATTACAAAACTGTCGTGATTTTCCACCAAGTAGAATGTCTGAACATTTTGTTTCAATTAGACGAGAGTCAAACGCGGTACTTTTACGATGGTTACACCGACTACAGTTTAAAATGGGTCAAATAGAAATGCAGTCTTCAACAGCAACACAATTTTACTCTATCTAAAAAATTGATATATAACAAATAAAATTAAATTAAATAATGGTGATATATAACGGCCAAAGATATTAATGTTATCATTATAAAAATTATAATAATATATAAATTGTTATAAAAGTGTTTTATATATATTAATTATTACCTTTTTCGAATATGAAAGTACTTCATATTTTGTTAAATGTACGTAAAGTTTGTTTGTATGTGGTTTTAAAATCAATGTTTATATTATTATCACATAATTATAACTATGTGTATTATTACGTGATACTTATTTTTTCATTATCAATAATTAAAAATAAAAATTAGAATTAGAAATTATTTTAACATGCTACAAAATGATTTAAAGTAATCACAACATTATTATAAATTGCGAAGTTATATTCAGTAATTGTTAATAAATTTAATTATACTGTTTTCTAAATACAAGATATCGTCTAAATAACATTTACAAATAGATAAGGAGTCTAATTTAAACAAATAATCTATTTTTTAATCTTAATTTGTTCTATAATAAATACGGATAGTATAGAATATTATATGATGAAAATTCTCATTATTTAAAAGTATTAACAGATCTATAATGTTTTACGTAATTATTATATATAAAAATTTGTCCATTTTGCATGGTTTAATTGTACTACTATTGGCTATTAGCCTCAAGATCCATATCAGACCAAACAGCTTCAGTTTCACTTTCATCAGGAGCTTCATCAATATCAGTATCTGGTAAACCATCTCCAACATCATAAGTCGTATCTGCTTGTTCTTCTCCTACAGTCATATAATATGTTGAATCTAATTTACTTGAAGTGTTATCAAGTCTATGCATTCCTTCCAATGCTCTTCTATTACTTGGATCCAAACTGTCACAATTAAACAATAGTAAATCTTATTTTAATATATCATGTGATGTTAAAATAAATAAGAACTTTATGTTGTGTTATATCATAATTAGCTTATAATACACTACTTTCTTCAATTTGAATTATTTGTTTTATTAAAATACTCACTTTAAAGCAATAGCATATTGATCTAAAGCTTTTTCTTCATTATGTACCCTTGCCCAAAGATCACCTAACATTTGATGCAACTTACAAGTAGGTTGTATTTCAACCTGTCTTTCAAGTAATTCGATTGCAGCTTCTAAGTTCATTTCTTGTTCATATATTTCAGCTAATAAGTATACAGTTGGTAAATAAACTTCATCTTGTGATAATGCTTTTTCCAAAAGATTTTTAGCTTTTCCAACTGATACAGGATCTTTCATTAATACAGAAGCATATAGCTGTAAACATAATCCTTGTATTACAAATTACCTTTTGTCTTTATAAGCTTTTCATTATTATATTTTAAGAAACTAAAAATCTATAACAGATTTTTTAGGTACAACAAAAAATGCATTTTTTAATACTTACTGTCAATACTCTAGGAGTATGACCAAGCTGTTTACAAGAACCACTTGCAATATTTAAAGCTTCTCTTAATCTATGCATACCGACTAGACAATCAATTAAGCCTTTGTGTGGTTCATAACGATATGGTTTTAATTGTACAGCATGTCTGAAGAAAAATAATGCATCCTGGTATTTTTTTTGTTCGATAAGAATATTTCCTCTTAAGATTGTTGCTTCAATATCATTAGGATTTAAATTTAATGCTTGTGCTGTTAACGTGTTAGCTCTATTATACTTTTTTGATGCATGTAAAGAATAAGCCATGGCTACATATATTTCACCTATATTTTCACTATTTGTAGTTATCACAGAAATCAACCTTTCTAATTCTTTTATGTGATGTGTTTTATATAAAACAGCAGCATAAATGTCAACACTGCAAAATATAAAAATGTAAAATATAATGGTTTAATGATATTATTTACACTATATAAAGGCATTCTCTTTATCTTACCCTGTCATTACATCTGGTTCAATAAGCCTAGCTCTTCGTAAACATAACAGAGCATTTTTATCGTCACCTGCATAATAATAACATTCACCCATAGTTGTTAATAAATTAAAATTGTCTCTTAATAAATTAATAGTATCCAAGGATCTTAATGTCACAACAGCATGAGTGTATTCTCTATTATGAATTTGAGCATGTGCTTTAATCCAAGTATTTAACCAATCTAAATTAGATAAATTTGCTGCACATCCAACTATAAGAGAATTAACTTCTATTCCTTTTATTCCCAAAGATAATAGTCCTTCAGCAGCTTCTAAAGCTAAAGGACATTCTCTTAATACTTCTTTATACGTGGTAATAGCAGATCGTTCCATTCCTTGTTCATGAAACATTTTTGCTAATGCCATATTAATCTGTGAAGCAAAAGAAAAATTATAATTGACCAACAAAACTAATATAAATTATAAATTTATCAAGACTCGTTAATAATATAATTATACCTTGGCAGTTCTTTGTTTACCAGGGATACTTTGAAGAACTTGAAGCGCTTCCTGTGAATTTTTCAACTTGATTAAACATAAGTGAATTTGAAATTTTATGTCTATATCCGATGGTAAATCTTTTTGACCATCTTGTAATGGTTTATTAGCACATTTAGACTTCAAAAGGCACTTCCGAAATTGTAATGCTTTTTTATATAATGCTTCTGCTTTTCTATATTTTCCTAAATAAAAGTGGGCATCTGCATAATATACGTAAACATGAAACTTCCCATGCACTGGCAAAAGTTCAGAATTATGTTCACTGAGGGATAAAACTAGATTTGCCTAGAAAAGAAAATCATAAAATGACAAGTATCTTTTTCATGTTAAATTTAAGTTATATACAAGTTTATATATTAGTTTTATTAATTTTTACCACATAATATTTTAATAATTATAAAAAGAGAAAAATAGTTAATATAAATAAGGAAAAATAATTTATATTAAATTAAAGTTATAAAGCAATTACATTAAAGTATACGAATTTATACAGAACTTTATATAAATACAAGATGTATTCTTACATAAATAACAAATTATGATTCCAACTTACAAGAGAAATAACATTGGAATATAACGACTGATTGTATAAAAGTTTGATTTGATCGTATAATCCTGACATCGTATCCTTTTCTTCATAAATCTCGCATACACAATTATTTTGAAAATATTACCTCTTGTTTTTAATCAATTACCAATTCAATTCGATTTAATTTAAATCATAACGATTGAATATTTATTTCGATGTAGAAGAGAAATAATTAGGATCTATCGAAGATACATGTAAACACATTCCTTCGAAATAAACACATGTTGATATATACTTATTCTAAAATATTGACAAACATACTCAAAGACGCTCAGAGGATAAAATAAGATAAAATCGTATTGAATGTTCGTAATTGTAAAAGTAATAACACATATAGATTTAATGAACCTAGCATGAGTATAATAAATCCATATAGATTTCGATTTCTTATATTACTGAGTAAACTCTCCTAGATTTTTCCCCATAACAAAGAGTTCAAAATTGAAGAGATTGAAAACTTGACAAAAGAAGTATATAACTACCATATATACTCCAATGCCCTGCAATGCTCTATCCAATCACGTATCAATATAATAACACCCCGTCTTTTTTCGTTTCTTCTTCGAATATATTACTATTTATGTAGAATCATTTATTGGAATAAAAATAAAAGACAAAACCAAAATCAATTAACCTTATTAACAGAATACAATAATTAACACATTAACTATTTATCATTTATAGGTTATAGTGATTTTTACGTTTCAAATAGGTTATCAAAAAGAAGCGGTGATTCAAATAGTTATAACACTTCAAAATCTACTAAAAATATGACGTTTAAATGTGTATATTTATATACATTAATTTTAACAGGAAACTTATAATGCGTAATAAATGAATATTTAATAGATGTATTAATACATTCATGAAGATATTTGTAGTTTTTTAATTTAGACTAATTTTAAATGAAAAATAATTACTAATTGTATGAAATAATTTGATATTTAATAAATTACTATGTTAATATTAAAAAATAGAGTTAGGTACATAAATAATATAATTTTCTCGAAAAATTTATACGTATTTTTAAAATGTGAATACTAGATTAAGATTTTTTCGCCATTACCTCATGGGAAAGATTCGATATCGTAATCTATAAAACGTAATACGCATGCGCGTGAAAAATCAACAGCATCCAAAGTTATATAGAAAAGAGGTGAGCAATAGTGAGGTGTAAGAATCGAGTGGAGTCGATTGTCGCGAGTAGCTGTATTGGTGTGGTCGTCTTGTGCTTACATTAGTTCAATGTGGGCTGGGAGTAATACGTAGTGTATCTGTGTCTTTTCATAGGTTACCATTTATGGTAATCTAAATTACAAGAAAGTCTCTCTTTATTTTGTGATGTTTTAGAACTAGATTGAAAACAACATTTATTAAGTAAGCACTGAAATTACACATACAACATTTATTAAGTAAATTTTCTTTTCTTTTATATAAATGATAGTTCGACAACTTGTTTTAGTTTTTTAAATGATTTTACTCAACCATAACTATTACAAACCGACGATATCTCGATATAAGAATAAAAAGTGAATAACAAAATTTTTAAGAAACACACGTCTTATATTTACACAGGAAATTATAACTACAAGTAGAAAGATTATAAATCAATGTTATTGAATTCGATGTATAGGAGTATACGAAATATATCCCTTCTTCCTTTTATTTCTCTTTCGTTCTGGTAAAAGTAATTTATTTTTTTTACAGTGCATATTTATTATTTTTAATATTTGTTACTCTCATATTTTACCTAATGCTTAATGATTAGAAGAATGCTTATTTACTTTAAATAATTTATTCTATTTAAAAATCCATTTTTTTAATTTATATTAATAAAAATTCAATTTTTTATTATTTATAAGAGATATGATTTCTTTTTTACGACATATCTTATTATATTAAAAAAATTTTAATTATCATATATATATATATATATATATATATATATATTTTTTTTTTTTTAAAGTATCATCTTATAAAATATTTTATCATATTTTGACCAAACCAATTACAGAGAATTTATACTGAGTCACACAGGAGACACTGACTCAATGGGTTAATAATAGAACTTATGCTTCTCAGAAGTAACAAGTCAGTTTGTTTAAATTAAAATTGGTATCATGGCTCAGTTTAAACATTTTCCAATGAAAAGTGTGTCAAACTTGATTGTTCTTATTATTTTTTCTTATCTTTTTATATTATATTTTATTCTTTCTTTGTATGACATAATGTACTTTCCTGTATATTAATGTTAATAATTTTTAGAAAAGTTCTTAACTCTGAAGTTTTAAATTTTATAAATTATTTTATTGTTCTTTTTAAATAATTTATATCACTTATAGGAATGTTTGGAAATTTAAGATGGATCATAGCAATAATAATATCAATATTGACTTTAATAGTCACAGCAAATTATACACCTCCAGAAAGACTGACAGGAATGAACCCTTGTATCAGTAAACAAACGTGTCATGAATGTATACAGACTCCACATTGTGCTTGGTGTGCTGCTCCTGTAAGTAATATAAATATAGATATTAAATCGATATTAACAGTTAAATTGTAATGCAATATACTTTTTCAGAGGTTTTCTGAAAAGAGATGTTTCCTTCCTAACATAAACACTAAAATACTTGTAACATGTCCAGAGAAATATACATGGAATCCAGACAATGTTTTTAGTATGGTGAGACATCGTAATTTAACCAAAGGAGGTTATTCAGTTGGTAGTAATGCTGGCATGGAAATTCATGGTTCTTTCGAACATACTTCTTCTACTAATTATTCTAGCACAAGTTCTACACATTTTCATCAGGAAAGTTCAAGTAGTGGTAGTAGTAGTAGTAAAAGACAAGATGCTGTGCAAATGTGGCCCCAAGAAGTAAATTTAAAACTTAGAATAAGTAAGATATAATTACTATTTTTTATCCTATTGTATTATTTAATATACAATGTATCTACAATCAAGTAATAATAATTTTAGATGAGGCCTACAGAATGTCATTCGCATATTCTCAAGCTGAAGATTATCCAGTCGATCTGTATTATCTTATGGATTTAAGTAAATCCATGGAAGATGATAAGAAAAAGTTATCTGACTTAGGTCAGTTACTCGTAGAAAGTATGAGTAAAATTACAAGCAATTTCCGTTTGGGTTTTGGTAGTTTCGTTGATAAAGTAGTAATGCCCTATGTAAACACAATGCCAAAATTGTGAGTTCTTTTAGATATAAATAGAATGTTACATAAGCTATGATGATAGTTAAAAATAAGCATTATATGTATTTGCTTTTTCTTTGAATTTTAGCCTTGTAGAGCCATGCGATGGATGTGCAGCACCATATGGATACAAAAACATCATGAGACTTTCACAAGATACGAGACATTTTGCTGTAAGAAAAAAGATTTATTTAGAATTATCAGCTCCAAATTAAGGCTTGTAATACATAATTGATTATGTTTTTCACTTGCAGGGTTTAGTTAGAAATGCCTCTGTTTCGGGTAATTTAGATGCTCCTGAAGGAGGATTCGATGCAATTATGCAAGCAATTGTTTGTAGAAATCAGATTGGTTGGCGAGAAAAAGCTCGTAGACTATTGGTATTTTCAACAGATGCTGGGTTTCATTATGCTGGTGATGGCAAATTAGGTGGCATTGTGAAACCAAATGATGGAATGTGTCATCTAGATTACAATGGTCTTTATACTCATTCTTCGCTTCAAGATTATCCAAGCATATCGCAAATTAATTTAAAAGTTAAACAAAATGCTATTAACATTATATGGGCAGTTACTGAAGAACAAATCAATGTATACAAAAAGTTAACGAAACACGTAGAAGGATCATTTGCAGGAAAACTGTCAGATGATTCGAGTAATGTTGTGGAATTGATTCGAGAACAATATAATGCTATTTCTAGTTCAGTAGAAATGAAAGATACTGCCAGTAGTGCTGTGAAAGTAAAATATTTTTCAAGTTGTTTAGGCTCAGGACCAGCTATCGAAACTTCAAAGTGTGATGGATTGAAAGTTGGTACAAAAGTAGAATTTATTGCAGAAATTGAAGTCACTAGTTGCCCCACTAACCGGTCTGAATGGAAACAAAAATTTGATATTTATCCAGTAAGTACTACACAAAGTTAATAAGTAAGTTGTGATAGTTTAATGTACATATATATAATATGCATAAGTATAACATTATGAATATTTATAGGTTGGTATCAATGAAACATTAACAGTTAATTTAGAAATGTTATGTGATTGTGAATGTGAACGAGATGGTCCTATGTATGAACCAAAATCTCCTGAATGTAATGGTGTTGGTACATTGAATTGTGGAGTCTGTGATTGTTATGATGGATTCTTTGGAAAACGTTGTGAATGTAGTCCGCATCAAGAAATGAGTGGATTTGATAAGCATTTTCAATCTTGTAGGCCAGATAATACGTCTCTAGTAGATTGTTCAGGAAGAGGTACTTGTGCGTGTGGCCAATGTGAATGTGAAGAAAGAGAGAATCCTGAAGAAGTAAGTAAAAAAGATACAGTAATCAACATTATAGGAGTAAATATACTTTAAAAACTATTTAGATATGTAATACAATTTTCTATTTTTTTTATCTATAGATAATATCAGGTCGTTTTTGTGAGTGTGACAATTTCTCGTGCGATCGTGATCAAGGATTTCTTTGTTCAAATCATGGAACTTGTGAATGTGGACAATGTGTTTGTAATGCTGGTTGGTCTGGACCATCTTGTAGTTGTAGGTCTTCAAATGATTCTTGCATAGCACCAGGAACTAATAATGGTATACTTTGTTCAGGACATGTAAGTAAAATGAATTATTTTATTCGATCAAAACTTAATTATCTCTAAATTTAGTATTCTTATCTTATTATATTATCTCTACTTGTTAAGGGTGATTGTATTTGTGGTGAATGTATTTGTCATGAAGAAGGTAACACAAGATACTCTGGTAAATATTGTAACAAATGTCCAACATGTCCAAGTAGATGCGAGGAACTAAAAAGTTGTGTACAATGTCAAATGTATGGAACTGGAAATTATAGCAATCCAGAAGAATGTGCTAAAAACTGCAAAGAATTTGTACCCGAAGCTGTAGAAAATGTTATAGGTGACGTTGATAATGATGAAGTTATGTGTTATGGAACAGATGAAGATGATTGCAAATACAATTTCGTTTATTATTATAATGAAACGAATTGTTTGAAAGTACGTGCACAGGCAGAGAGAGAATGTCCACCACGAGTGAATATGCTTGGAATAGTATTAGGAGTTATAGCTGCAATAGTTCTAATAGGTTTAGCTTTATTGTTATTATGGAAATTATTAACAACAATACATGATAGAAGAGAATTTGCAAGATTTGAAAAAGAAAGAATGTTAGCTAAATGGGATACAGTAAGTACTTGTAATTAAATAATAGAAATTAAGAGATTATATATATATTATTTATATACAATAATTAGATTTCTATATCTATATAATGAAACTGATATAATTTATTTCATTTTGTTGTTTATAGGGCGAAAATCCTATTTATAAACAAGCAACGTCTACATTCAAAAATCCGACATACGCTGGAAAATAAAATTGTCTAGATTCCATGACATGGCGATAAATTACAAGTGTTTATAATATTATTTTGTTAGCATTTATATATAGAAGAATATTATTATGCAATATTTGAACCTGCCTTAACATTATATTAGTTTATTTCATAATAAGTTAAAACATATAATTAATTTAATATTCAATTACATTACAATAGTCATTAAGTTTACGTATAATATTGCCATAATACATACGTTATGAGTGTGTACAAATTTTATATATGACTTTGTGCGTGAAAGAGAGTGTGTGTAACTGTATGCTATTGCATACATAAATGACTTAAAGTTTGTATAAAATAGAATATATATATATATATATATATATATATATATATATATATATATACACATGTAGATGGATAGTTATATGCAAATATTGAAACTCGAGTCACTTTATAATATTAATTTTAATAATGACTTATACATCAAAGTGCCTTTTTTGGTACGTTTCGAAAATTAGTAATACTAAAATTGATCTTTCATGCTAACAAGGATACTTATAAAATATACTGATGCTATTATGTATAGTTTGTATATTTAACAATTCAGAATCTCTTTATCGACATGGAGAAACATCTAGACTTACTTCCGATGTCCAGTGCTAACTATGTGAGATAAGCAAATTTTTAGATACTCTTGACAAAGAATTAAACAATGCCTTGTACTGATTATATACTTGATGTTTTGTATGTATATGTTAAGTTTTATCATGAAAACAATACAGATATCTTTGTATTGAAAAATCAATGTAAAACTATGAAATAATAAAAGACTATAACAAACAGAAATATTCTACAGTTCTAGAAAGAGTAATTGCATCACTTGAAGAAATTGTAAGATGATAATATTCGCTAACAAGGGAAGAATTAGTGAATTCAAAAAATGATAAAACTTTGTGGATATATAGAGAATTTCCTCCTAAGTAAAATGCTACTATTTGTTTCTTAATGTTGGTCTATAAGGGGGTAAAAAGCGTTCTTAATAATCAGTACCATAAGAAGACATGAAGTATATATGAAATTTAGGAAACTATATTTTTATTCTAAATAATTACAATAAGAAATATATCGGTCATTTCGATTTAAACATATTTTTTTTTAAGTTTTCTTCTATCATCAAAAGTAACCATGATAACTATGTTTCAAATTTAAATGAATCGCACGGCATGTATTTTTCCCGCTACTATTGTATTCTTTAGTATGGTACGCTCCCATTGATTGCTTCACTGCCGTATTAGTCACTCCGCGTCAGTTCACGTCGATAGTTCTTTGCTGAGCATATAATTAGTGGCTTGACAATAGTGTGAGACTGATTAGGAGCGTCGATAAGTCCTCTGTAGTGCGTGTCTATTCCTGGTGCCTCAATGTCTGTTACAATATTATTAACATTTCATTGGAAACTGTTAGATGATAATAAAAATTAGCATTTTCAACACTAGATGACGTTAGGCTGCAGCCGTCGTCTATTCATTCGTATTGTTGTTTATTCCAGTTTATTCTAATTAGGACGCTACAAGTGTGAAGCAAAATAAAACGAAATATTGATAGAGTTTTTGTAAACAAGTGTAAAGATATGGCTACTGTAACTCAATCTTTCTCGAAGATTCTAAAAATGCTACGGGAAACTAGTAGCAATAAGGAAAAGAGAGAGGCTTTAACCTATATTCGCAGGTAACACTTAGAATTTTTTATATTAGTTGATTTTCTTCTAGAAATCTATGATTTCCTTCATTTTATTTATTTTGTACGACTTAATAGCTAAATTATCGTTTGATTCAAATGTATACTTAAAATTTACTTATAAGTACAATTACCATCTCTTATTACAAAGTTAATTTTTTGCATCCATTGAATTTTTAGTAATTTTAAAAAGTGAGAATCTTCGAATAACATTAAGGAAAAACAATATAAGGATCTAGAGTTGGTTATAGATGCTTCTATGAACAAGGATCAAAATATACAACATGAGGTATACAATGCACTTATATTGTGCAAAATTTCAGGAGTAAAGAATTAAATCTATTTAAATCGATGTTACATATAAATAGAAAGGACAGATTGGGTTATTTCTTGTTATTAAATCAATGACATTTATTGTTTTTACTTCGTATATTATTTGTATACATGTTATGGTTTTAGATTAAAAATTCTTAAATTACTAGATGTTGTGGATGATATAGCCATATTAATAGCTGCCAATGATAAATCAATTTTGCATTTATTAAATGATTGTATGCATACTGTATAGCCAGTCACAATGCTTTTACCAACTGCATGTATAGATAATTTACAAAAACTAACTGAAATTGGGAACAGAGTATTATCTAATAATCAGAAGATTGAAGAAGAAATGATTAATTATAATCTTAATTTGTTGAGGAGATTATACAAAGTAAATGCAGAAATGGTTGATAATGAAATGCAAAGGGTATACAAATTAAATATTCTAGTTTGGGATAGAGAATTATATTGTGTATTACAAGATTTTAATTTGTATATATTGTCATTGTAGTTTGGTGAATTGTTAATGGAAAAAGTTGTACTATTAGCTTATATAGGTCATAAAAGACAACGCAGTCCGGATTTAAAAGTTTTACAAAAAGCAATCATTACAAATTTGGATGCATATGTTCGTAAAAAATTACTAGATGTTTGGACACAATATGAAACAGATTTACAATTTACAAATTGTTAACGAATGCAGCTTTTAGTAACAGTATGTGAAATTGATTGGGCTATCCAATAGAATATCAGTGTTCAATTGTTTGGTACAGACCTTCATCATGGAGTAAGTTTGATAAATAATTTGCTCAGTGTTTAGGAAAGAGCCTTCAAATCTTTTGATGCTGTTATAAGAAGATTTAATATATATTGATTATTCATATTATCAACAAATAATATTTTTCTTAAAAATATATTTATTGTTTTTTAGGCAAGCTGCCTTTCATAGAAATTGTTGGTTAACAAGTTTGCTTTAGATCCTCAAGAACTTGGAACTACTAGAAGAATAAAATTGTTGTGTATACCATTAAATGCAAAAAATAGTAAGACTGAATTAATAGCGTTTACTAAACTGGAAGTTTAGTGACATTTGATCATTAAACTTTATAAAAATATTGGAATTTGGTTGTTGACCCTGTGATAACGCAATTTTTCAACTTTTACTATGGTCCCCTTGGAGATACATCATTACTTTCATATAAATGCCTCATTCTATTGCTTCACATGGCAAAAGATTTTTTAAAATAACATTAGTTTCTATG
Source organism: Dolichovespula sylvestris (assembly GCA_918808275.2). Taxonomy (NCBI): domain Eukaryota; kingdom Metazoa; phylum Arthropoda; class Insecta; order Hymenoptera; family Vespidae; genus Dolichovespula; species Dolichovespula sylvestris. The sequence continues at coordinate 1,035,965 of OU964969.1, forward strand.
TATGCTTTATCTCAATTTGCTTGTTGCGAAACAGAAAAGCATATGCTTTATACTCCAATTTTAGAAGAAATGCTTCTATATTGTATATGTAGTATAATTTTTCAATAATGTTATAAAAGTATTACGCGTAGCGTTGGAGAAGCTTTACTTATTTTAAGCTAAATTGATGATAAAGAAATAAAAAGTAGATGTCAAGTAAGGAAACTTCTATGGTCAAGTTTAGTTAATTATGCTCAAGAATCACAGATAGAAATAAAGGTGAGAAACAAAAATATCAATTCTATATTTTTTCCTGTATATATATAATAATTAAATGTAATCTTCAGGATCTCGTTTATAAAGACATTTTATTAGTACTAAACGAATTGGTAAATCATATTGCTGATAAGCCAATGATCCAAAATCTGATGGTTTATGTTATCATAATTGATCTACTTAATTTTAATAAGGATATCCAAATCCACAGTGGAATGTTGTCAGATTTATTGTTTAAACTTTTTTCAACATCAATACTACAAAAAATAAAGAAGTGAGTATTATTTATATGTATATATTTCTTGTTTACAAATAACACAAAATATTTTAAGATGAATTGACTTTATCATTATATTTAATTTAAAGGAATCATTGTAAAGGACTTAATTGTTTATTATGAGAATGTGTTAAACATAAAATAGAGAATGAGTACTGTTCAAATATATTGGAATTCTTGTCAACCGTTTTAGACAAAATAATACAGGTCAATGTAGAAGATAAATTCACATGAGGTAATAAATTTGGGTAGAAAGCGAATCATTTTATGTTTAAATCTTTTATTATTGTGATTTGTTAGAACTGTTATATCTGAATTATGGCGTACTGTAGCAGAAATATTAACAAAATATATGGAAAATTCATTTAACATCGACGAATCTAGTAGGATCAGACTAGTGAGCTAGTGAATTTATTTATTATTCTTTTTTTATTTTGTATTACAGATGTACAAAACAAAAGCACTAAACATTTGTTGTTTTGTAAGCAATACCAATAGCTTCAATATCAACGTTTGGCTGCACTGGGTTGCACTCACGCTCAACTCTCACGATCCCTCACAGTCAGATCTACATATTTATCAAAACACATATTTCCGTTGCATTACGTCTTTGAAGACCATGACTTCTTTAACTGATAATTTCTAAAACATTTAACTATTTCAGACTAAAACAATAAAAAAATTTTTATTTTATAAATATAATTATTATTTAAACTTAATGATTAGATTATTTGTAATAATTAATTAAAATGTATTATTTTCCCGTTTCTTTACGTGTACAATGAGTTTTCATAAAAATTTTATAAGTGCACATGTACTAAATTCAAAACAACAATTTGACATGACAAAAAATAAATTATAATACTTATAATGATGTTATGTATATGTATATGTAATCATAAACCTTAGTAATTAAGCATCCACATTATAAATAAATTGTCAAGTACAAAAATTATAGACATTATTGAACATTAATCGCTAACAGGTTATAAGTCCATTTGTGAATAGTGACTAAAGAGTAAAATTGTGATTAAAGGGTAAAATTGTAATTCAGTGTTTAAAAATCGATACATCTTAGAATAGTTTATACCAGAAATGATAGCGCTTGCGTATACTAAAATATATGTATATATGGGTATTTAAGAACATAGATAGCGTAGTCGAAAATAAAAAAATCACTTCAGAAATATGGAAACTTATGAAAGCGTGCAGAGCTAGAAAGAAGTCTCTTGGAAAGAATGCAGGTCTGAGTGATTATTTCTGATAGATTCAATACAGTCGTAAAGATAAGTACGCATATTACCTAGGATAGTGGTCATATAACCAATATATTCCATATATATATTTTTAAATATGTATATATATTCAAATATTTGTATATTAGGTTTTATAAATTAAAAAGATTTTTTAATTTATATTGCATCATGTGACTCTAATTGAGATTTTTTTGTTTCTGACAGTTACCGAAATGCATGATAAAATCTCACGTTTGACTGTTTACGTTTGACTAGTTATGCACGTATATTTCATTAGTTTCTAATACTTCTGAGTAAAATGTTATTCTTTTCTCCCCTATTTTAGTCTTTAAGGGGATGAAAAGCGCTCTTAATAAGCAAAATCTTAAGTAGGCTTGTAGTATTTGTGAAATTTAGGAAACTATATTTGATGTTCAAAATGACAACAATAAGAAAATTTTAGGATGTTTCGAATTTATCTGATTCTGCAAATAAAAATTGTAACCTTCAGTATATCAGCTATTTTGAATCAAATATATCTTTTTTAGATGTTATCTTCTATCAAGTGTAACCGTGATGGCCTCACTTTGAGTTTTAAATGATTTACCCGGTATGTATTTCTTAAACATTAAACTCTGCTATTTTGGTTCTTTTAATCTGTACTATTTGTTCCATTAAGTACTTTTCATCTATAAAAATAAAATAGAAATGATTTAAATTATCATAGTTTAATGGTACTATAGTTTTATTTATTACATTTATTATTATATAAAAGGAATTTTAGTAATATACACAATGCAGATACAATTAAAATGTCTTATCATTGATGTAACTTTTTCACTTTCTTCATTTTGTATTCATACTTCTGTTCTTCTATTGACTTTCTTTCACAAACTTTTGCCAGTTGTTTTGTCATGATTATGTAATATATTATAACATATTTTATAACATTTTATTGGAACAAATGTATACATATAATTTTCTTTATAGCTTACATCTAATCTATTTAGTTTTTTTTGATCGTAAATAATTTTTTATTATAGTCTATGATATTAATAAGAGTCTTAAATGGTATTTTAATGGAGACAAACAGTAAGAAGCAATAATAGTCTCTTATTCAAGCTTCATTCAAGCTTTTGATCTTCATATATGTATGTATCTGAAATATGTATATATCTGCTCTTTCAAAATGTGTTTGATTTGATCAATACTTAAAAAAAAATTATTTTTTAGTCTATTTATTGATCAGCAAACTATGCAAAAATTAAAATGAGTATTTGTGTATAAAGCTATCCATTGAAGTCTAGCATAACAGAACTACTTGTTCTTTTTATAAATATATAATTTTTTATAAAATATCAAACTAAATGTAACGAACAAAATGATAACTATTCTATACAAGTTAATTATTGATGATAATATAATGAAATATTTGTAAAATATTTGTTTTTATTTACAATATCAAATGACTGAAATGAAAAGTTACATAAAACGGCACAGTATGAATGTGTTAAATTTGCGATGAAAGAATGAATATTGGAATCTTTCAAAGAGAAATGCTTTATATGCATATAATAATAGGGAGGAGATTGTACAGAAAGAGGAAACTATTAAAAAAACGAATATTGAGCATACGAAATAATTAATATTCTGAATGGGCTGGAATTCGAATCCGGATTCCCGTATGTCACGTGCAGTGCTTTAATTCAAACTAATTGTATGCTGCTTAAAAATCCAGATTTTTCATTCTTTCATATCCTTTCTAAAATGCATCCAATAATCAAAATCATCCAAATAGAAATCTTTTATAAACTTGTGATTAAAGGGACAATATCTGTCTTTTATTTTCTTAGCCTTGATATGTGCATATGTACTACTTTAATCTTGGAAATGATCTATGTCATATATAATATAATACACCAGATCTCACAGCTATAATAGTCATTATTCTATTAGAATATCGTTTATAAATGATTATAAATTATAGATTATATAAATATGCATGAATGTGTTAGATTCTCCTACATTTATATAGTAGCCAAGTAATAATTCTGTATTTTGCATTCTATAAAATTGATAATTAAATAATTAATCCGTATTCTGCATTTTGTAAGACCGACAATCAGTTAATAAATCTATGGTCCATATTTTATGAAAATGCTAATAAATTTGTAAGGCTGTATAAAAAAATCAGTATATCTTTACGGCTGTATTCACTTATAACTTCTACTGTACGTTGTTCCACTAACTTATTGAGACAATAAGTCGCTCTTATATACCACTTGTAGAAAAGATAAACAGTTTGAAATCTTTATCCTAATACTCTGTCTACTACTTCGTTCTTTTTCCAACCTATTTATCTATCATATACGACGCTCCTGCTCGAATTCACATCTCTTAAGATAAATCTCAGGTAATCCTGGCTCCATGCTTGATCAAAAACTGATTATCTTGAATTACACCACAGGACGTAACATTTGCTAGGTATGGGTTTCCAAAAACGATAATTTATGATAATGGTCACCAGTTCATAGATACTGAATTAAAAGAATGATTGGAGTCTAATGATATAGTACGGTTTACTTTAAAACACTAAGTGCGGTTATCGGTTTATTTCCGATATCTTTCAAAATTTTTAGAACGCAAAATATCGTGTAACGTTCATTTTTTTTAAATTAGTGCTTTTTTGCATATAACAATGATGCGTGGCTAGAAAGGTTAGTGTCTCGATAATGTGCAGTGCTCCACTGAATCAAGTAGTAGCATACTTTTGTGGTCAGTATTCGGTAGATATACTTAGCGGAATCAAGTTCTGAAATGTTTCGACATAATTTTTCTGATTTTCAAGCTTCAATGTAAATTGTTCATGCTCCTCCAAAACTATAGTAGTGAAAGAACATAATGTCGAGTGCCTTTGTTTAAAACATTTTTATAAGGATTTCTGTTATTTTACTATTGTACCAATCACATATCGTGATTTTTATTATTTTGTCTTTTGCGACTTACATAATTTTTCGATATATAAAAATATACAAAACAAGAATGCCACTGATTATATGTATATTTATTTTATTAATAAAAATTGTTACACTGTCATAATTAAATATAATATTAATACTTTTCATGCAAATGAACTTAAAATAAATATGAATTATTGAAATATTGCGTTCTGAAACCACCTTATTAAAGGGTACTGTTAAAATGGATTTCAAATTTGATAATTATATAGAGAAGGTTTGAAATCTAAACGTGCGTGCGAATGACGTTAGTGCGTCACGAAAGGAAGGAAAACGAGGAACCGATACGTTTGTTTTGAGGTGCGAGTATGAGTAATATGGACCGGCTAGCAAGAATGATAAATTGTGTTTTAAGAATCTGACGTATAACAAAAAACGGTATTGAGAGTCAGTCGTCGTTAGAAACTATTGCGAGCGTATCGAGAATTCTTTTATTTCATTTTCCCTCTCTATAACATAATCTAGTTTTCTCTTCTATAATAAATATACTCTATTAACATTAACACTTTCATGCATTCTCGTTTGAATCATACAATAATTACATTATTTAATTGAAACAAAAATTTTTTTAAAGATTGGTGACGGAAGTTAAAGAAGAGTAATTCAAAGATCATGAATTTATTGGAAAGTTTTTTTACACAGATTAATAGATATAATGAATGATGCAACTTTTAAAAAATTATTTTTAGATTTTTTTCATTGTTGAGATTTTACGAAAAAGAAAATTTTGAATTTTCTTCGAGAGATGATTTTATCTCTTAAAACCAACTTATGATACAAGAAAAAATAGGGTTCTGTTACGGATGACTGTAGGATAACCTATAGGAATTTATGTAGACATAGTAAATAACAGTTTATTAAATATGATACAGATGTGTGTGTGTATCTGTGTGTATTAACAGTTCACAGCGTCATGTTGTAACGGTTCGATTGTAATGTTCAGTTTCAGAAACGTCTATCCTATTGGACTCGACTTCGGACTACATGTTTTTCTTCTCCTTGAGAGATAAAATTATTGTTACCATCCCTGTGAGAAAATAATGGGGTAATGGGGAGACAAATGAAAATGCTTTATAAGATATATAAAGACACGGCGACATCACAGAAATGCTGCATCTTCATTGGAGTTTTGATAAATGTGCCACTTACATGTAATCGAACACGTTTTCCAAGCTACATAACATATTTTACTTGAATCCAAAGTTTCAGAATTTTTTGAATTTCCGAGTTACCTACCTTTCCTTGACAATAAATGAGGCCGCAAACCGTTCGGTTGTATAGCACTGATTGATTCAGCGAATGCGTTGATTTGTATGTACTTTTTGTAATTTGTAGTTATATATGTATATATATATATGTATTTGTATTTGTAATTGTAATTTGATTTGTATTTATTTTTTCTTTGAACTTTTCAATATCGAAAATAGTTGCTTATATCGCGTTGTTATACTAGTGCTGGGTTGCTAGTTTCGATACGAGAGCTTTTCGCGGACGCATCATTCTCGAACTTTCCAGCTTGACGGCATAGTGTTTCACACTTATTATTCCGGAACTTTACTATACAAATTTTATTGTTACGACAGACCTGTATACGCTATCATTTATTAGGATATTCAGTTGTTTTCAAGTTTATATCATGATAGAATTCCTGACTTTGGCAAGTCATACATGCCTTATCAACCTTGTAAATTTTAATCTTATTATGTATCTCAAAAATGAAATAAAGCAAACAGCAAAACATTACGTGCTGAAATGTTTTTATAACGCACTACACTTACAAAGATGATATTAAATTTACTTTTTGGAAGTCTACTCGAATGCAAACTGGCATCATAGAGAATGGAGATCGGTTTCATATGTTTAATAAGCTCTATTCGAAACAGGATTGCAATATTTTTGAAATTTAAATCGTTTTGAATCAAACATATTTTTGTTTAGAAATTTTTTCTATCACTAAAAGAAACTGCAATGATTAAACTTCGAGTCTTAAGTGATTCACCTAACACGTATTTCTCAAAAACTCTGTTAAACTCTGTAATTTTAATTCTCTGAATTAATATCATTTGTTCCGTTAAATACTTGTTATTTATGAAAATAAAGTCGACGCAATTTAGATTATAATAGTTTAATGGCATTATAGTCTAATATTCACATCATTTATAAATATATAAATCGAATTTTTGTATTACAGTAAGATACATAAAATGAGTATAATTGATTTATCTCATCATGACATAACTTTCCTAGTCTCCTCAGTTAAGAATTACACACACACACACACACACACACACACACACACACACGCACGCACGCACGCACGCACGCACGCACGCACGCACGCACGCACGCACGCACGCACGCACGCACGCACGCACGCACGCACGCACGCACGCACGCACGCACGCACGCACGCACGCACGCACGCACGCACGCACGCACGCACGCACGCACGCACGCACGCACACACACACACAGAGAGAGAGAGAGAGAGAGAGAGAGACGCGCGCTCACTCACTCACTTACTCCTGTTATTTTTCTTTTTAAAACGTATACTTCCACAAATTTTTAAAACATTATCATTATGTAGCATATTATTACCATTGTGTTGGAAAAATTATACAATATATTAGTTTAGCTTACGTCCAACCTAATTACTTTTCCTTGATTGTAAACAATTTTTTATTTATATTTATATTAATAAGTCTCACACTGACTCATTTACTGTAGGTTCATGTTTCACAAATGATTGATACAGCATTCAATGTGTTAATAGAGACGTACAGTAAGAAGTAATAATAATTTGTTAATTTCCATTAATCTTTTAATTTCAGTAGCAATAGAATTAAATTACATTAGCAATACAATAAAAATTAACCCCCATTTATTAACATACAAACGGATACATAATCTGTATCGTAACTTTTACTTTATCGAGTTCACACATAAATGCGCCGAATTTGTATGATTTGTATTATTTTTATTGAACTATCAGGATGATTGATAAAGATACATATATAAATATTTTCTTTCCTATATTAATATCTATTATTTTCTCAATGACATACATTTCGCAAAGGAATCCCAGAGATCTAACGACCATATTTTACATTCAATCCTACTCAAACTATTACATCTATATAAAAAAAAATTAATCAATCATCTTTATAATTTATCAAAATCAAAATTTTCACTGGAATAACGGATTTTAATTGCAGCGATTTTGTGAAGTCATCACACATAGCATCTTTTAACAATAAAAGTGTATTATAAATATGATTATAACAAGGCTTGAAATATTTCTTCCTATATATATGAAAAGTATGTGTACGAGTAACAGGATTTAGGGAACGAACAACAAAAGTCGCGGATTTATCCACACGAATAATGGAACAGATTAATTTATCATTACAATATACATATTCTTGAATATATTTAGAGCGAAGAAAGAAATCGTCCGTAACAATATAAAAAAATGAGTATTTAATTCTGTGGGAGTATTCTTAACAATCATTACATTTGAATTATAAATTGTGTTACTCTTGATATAATTAAGGTACTGCAAATAGGAAAATATAATATATAAGAAAAAGTAAAGTTCTGATAAAAATTGTTTTTTAAATATTAACTGTACGTGTTAATAGCAAGCTATTCTATTTCGTGATTGCATCTAAAAAGCAAGACTTCGGCCGAAATTCTCACTGAAGCCATTGATACAAGGATTCACTTTTGATCGAAATGGCACAACTCGATCTCGATCTATCGCCTTAAACCAATTATAATCCTCCGTATAATCGATTTTCAAACAAGATTACCTCCACGCGGTTTTTGGTTTCTAAAATATACTCCTGATTATATGGACAATCTCTTTCTCGGTCCGTTTGTTAAAACTTATTGGTTTTCGAAGATCAAGGTCAAGAGGAACCTCTTGAGATGTAGTCAAAATAATATTTTCGATACTCTGATTTATATCATTTCTATTTAACCCAACATTATTCGCTAGGTGATTAACGAAAAACATAACATTCCCTTTAATATCATGTGAATCGGAACAATGATGATCATCAATAGGTATACAACAGATCGTTTCTCGTTCTAAGTGTTGATCATTCAAATAATAATTCTCAGTATCACAGGATTGCTGACGATTCTCAATAAGATTTATATCTGACATTCATTTCTCGCAGATTAAGGAAAATCCTTCTTGATTGTGACTTACTTCTACGAAATCTGTTCCTTCTTTGGAGCAAAAGGTCATTATCCCATCAGATACGTCAAGACAGATCAGTAAAATTCTCATATGAAAAGCGTAATCCTTGATAACCACTCTTAACACTCTTAACCACACCAAAAACATCGCGTTTTTTCAGTATAGCATTGCACTGCCATGAGACAGCTTTCTGTATCCATTTCCTGTCACATCACAAAAATGAATTAAAAACATCCTCGTATAGACACACTAGAAAATCAAAGAGACACGGATTGTCTATCATCCACACGGATGAGATCTCGTTGAAGATGTAACATAATATTTCATTCTGTTCTCGTATTTATAATATCGCAAGTTGATAGTAAGGAGAAGCGTAGATAACGATTTTTAAGGTTGTTATATTTATTTTAATGACTTAATTAACGTGTATGCAACAGATATATGTACAGACTATTATGAAAAATTTGTAAGGGTTGGTAACGAGTGGTGGGAATAACTCCTCCGATTGATCCTGAATATCCCCTATCCACATATCTTCCATAAGATTCTACTCTTACATATTAATGTCACAGTGGTGTGACCGTGGCATTCATGTAATTATGATATCATTCTAAGTATACAAATGTGTACAACATATAAGATAATTAGACAGACATTATGAGAACAGAAACATAATCATTATTTTACTAGAATATCGTTTATAAATAGTAATACTAATATGAATGAATGAGAGAAATTCATCCACATATGGATCAATCACAGTATTGCGCACATATAGGTCGCGACGCATGCGCAGTTTCTTCTTGGAGTGAGTGATTGTAGATGGTACTTCGAGGATAGACGCACCTCCTCTATCTCTTCTGCTCAGGATATGAATTTTTCTTACTAATTTTAAATTTCCATAGTTGGCAGATTTGATCAAATATCATGATAAAAAAATATTCTAAAATATTTCGTTTTAATAGCTTTTTATAAATAAGTGCAAAATGTTAAATATTGATGTAATTGATTGTATTATTATGAACTTGTATTATTACGTAAAAAATTTAGAATATACTTTGTCATAGTAGACTCCATTTTCGAAAAAATTGGAGCTCAAAAAAAGATGTTTTAGATTATGTTCGATTCCATTAAATAAAAATATAGCAATAAATCTAATGTTAAAAATGGAACGAGAACCTTGTAAACTAACAATAAGATCGTATGCAATATCATATTTAGTTCCAGAAGTAAATCAAAATTATGAACAAATCATTCATTCAAACACATTTCACGTCGCATCTGCCAACAATGAAACTTGCTTAACTGCGGGCGATTATTCTTATATGTTGATATAAAATTACACAAAAATATGTAATTTTATATAACCGGGGTGAAATACGTAGGAATACGTAAAAACGTATTGAAGGTATAAGAAATCATTTCTTACACTTTTGAAAATTAATTTTAATCGATACACCTTCATCTTAGACTGTTTCGTTTTTTTTTGTATAAATGTCACTTTCTCATTTAAAATTAATTGGAAATCATTAAGTATTGTTGACTTTTTTTCGTACGAGGTACATATATCACTGTAATAATAGAAATATCTCTATCAACTTAATAAAGCATTCGTGAGGCTGTGAAATCCCGAAAAAATTGCTTGAAACAAAATTTGACAGTAATCAACACATCCTCTGTCATATTTTCGTATTAGAATTATCAATTAATTGTTTAGTTAAATAATTTACATTTTTTGACATTTTTTGACATTTGTTCATAACCGCGCAAAGAACAAAAACATTTTAAATATGACCGTTTAGTGGCTTATTTGATATTAATGGTAGTCCGTCCTGTATTTATTGATTGTGTTCCTGTATACTATTGTATGCAGAAACAGAAAAAGAGAAGAATAGAGGGTGAGATATTTAAATAATTTTTTACAAATATTTTATAAATTTTTTACAAACTTTTTACAAATTTTTAACAACTATATATATTAAGAAATAATTGAATTAAAAGACTTTTATGCTTGCGAATATTTTCGTATAATATTCTGCATTTAACCATATGTTCTACCAGTTAATAAATGGACTCGTTTAGAAGAATCCGTATTGAAAAGAGACGTTATTAAATTTTCGATGAATAAATCAAATACCGGATCATCCAAATGGAAATTCCCTATACTTACGTGAAAAAAGGAAACATTCCTGTCTCTATGATCCCTTTCTTTATATGTGCAACTACACTAGTTTAATTTTGGAAGTAAGTTTTTTATTGCATTTAATTGATCACAAATCCAATAAGAACTTCAATTAGACATCTTTGAATTAAGATAATCAGCATTTTTGTTAGATACATAAAATTGGTATTTTACTAGCGATTGGTAATAAACGTACAAATCAAAGAACTTTTTGAAATATTTTAACCAATTTTAATGATAATCGTCCATTACACTTTTCATTATATTGAAAATATGAAGAGTATTCTGCGATCGTGTTTAAAAATATATTGCTGACATGTGAATCATGTATATTTGTATTGATTTTCACTGTATTTATGTGCATATATTTGTATATCACGTATATCTTGCATCAATATTCGTTTATATTCTCTATATTCTGAACTGGAGTATTCTGTTTTTCGTATGAGTCAAATTTTCAGCAGAACTTTAACAGAAATTCAGTGTAAGTTAGAAAAATATTAATTTCATACGTTTGCCGAATAATAAAAATAATAATTAAAAAAAAAAATAGAAATTTTATTTATTTTTGTTGTCAATGCATATTATACTTCAGAACGATTAATAAAACAAAGAGAAAATTATAAAATATTGCTTACATTGAGGATGAGTATGTATGCATACATACAATAATTATATTTTTATTTTATTTCATATAAATTTTATTAGTTTGGATTATTACTTCTTATATGTTGCTAGAGATTTTATTTTTCCCATTTATATATTATTAAACCATAAATGTTTCTAACACAGTTATAAAATATTTATATAATAGAATAACGCATAATAAGTATGCATGTAAAAAGCTACGGTAACTCATTCGATCATTTTAATAAACTTTGGCCAGATGATTCTATGGCAAAAATAAGGAAATATGTGTCCAATCGTTTATGTAAAAAAATCAAGTTTTTCTAATATTAGTAAATTTTGGAAAAATTTGTAGTTTCATCTAGGTTTTATAGACAAAGAAGATAAATATTCTATAAGTAATATGTAGCAAATTGGCAAGCGTTTAGATTCGTAATTAAAAAATTGTAGGTTTGAGGCTAAAAATGTGATTCCGATGGTTTTTTTTATTATATCGATATAGACAAAAATAATGAACTAATTTACTCTTTTTTCTTTATTTTTGATAATTTAGTAAGGTGTTACTATCTAATCTCTTATATTTATTTTCTCCATTGATGGCTGACGTGAATTTCGCGGTGATCTGTGCTAGATAAGACAGTGCAGCAGTATAATTTTATTCGATGACGAATGCATATGAGGTATATATATTTGTTGATTATTTTTTTTAAATTAATAATTAGTGAATATATATATATATATATATATATATATATATATTATATATTATTTTTAATGAAGATTAAAAGAGTTCGTTCCCATATTATTTACGAGATTTTTTTCCCAACATTATTTTTTATGGTTTCCTCTGTAGGAGTTCATTTCATATTATTACTATACTACTACTACTACTACAATAATAATAATATGTAATATAATAATATAGTAATAAGAAGAAACAGAAGAATATACTTACGTTATGTACATCATGACGCGCGTACTCTCAACAAATCGTGTCTTTGATAATTTCGACACATGACCATCCACGCAGTCCATCGATAAATAGGTCTAATACAAACGATATAGAAAGAAAAGTACGAAACGTTTCCTTTGTTTTCGTCTGCTATCTTCTCTCCTTGTCTTACTACCTTATGTTCATTATGCATTTGTTTCTCATTGTTTCTTACTCACGATCAGTCGAAGCTAATTGTCCTAATATTATAATATATAATGTATTAAATAATATTTAAGTACATTTTTATTATTATTATTATTATTATTATTATTATTATTATTATTATTATTATTATTATTATTATTATTAATTATTATTATTAAATATTATTATTATTATTATTATTATTATTATTATTATTATTATTATTATTATTATTAATTATTATTATTATTATTATTATTATTATTATTTTTTTTTTTTTTTTTTCTGTGTGGAGTAGCTATTCCCCATTGGGCGCCTCCTCAGGTGGCGAATAGTGGGACGCCTTGTAGATATACAGGGTACCGGGGATTAATTTCCGGGGTGGACAAAAAATAGCTATGGGACGGACACCCAGAATAATAAACCAAACATGGGCAGTATCGAAGGAGAAAAAGAGTTACGCTGCAGGGGGATGGACGCCCCAGTAGCGGCGGCTAGACAGGGTGCGCAAGCAGGCCCGCAGTCGTCGTCATCTTGCAACTGCAGTCCTATGCCGGTGGCTGACTTGGCCGGCGTTGGATTAGAAGCGACAAGCAGTAAAAATCCTTTTGAAAGGAGATCAAAAATCGGGAGAACACCACCGTAAACCCCGATCAAAGAGACAACCCCGAAAGGGAAAAGAAGTATAGAGAGAGAGAAAGAAAAAGAGGAAAAAATCTCCACACCGAAAATGGAGGACTCCGAGAGGACGGTGCTACACGGCTCTCCCATCGATGATCATATTGCCAATGCAAGGACAAAAGAAGAGGAGGAACTAGCGAAATGCAGGGATATACTAAAGGCCATGTAAAGTGCAACTGAGCGCCAGAGAAATATCAGTGCAGATGTTAAAAAAGGTATCCTGCTTTTGGGAGAAGCACTGGATGTCGTTGCACACCTGCGGGCATCGTGGAAAGCGATAGAAATTTCTAGGAAGGAGCAACACGCACGGACGGAGCGCGACAAACCGCGAGACAAGGCACCCCGGGTCGAAACAGCAGGCTAGAAAAAAGAAGAAGGAAGAGACGCCTCCCTTCCCTTCTTGGACGGAAGTAGTTAAGAAACAAAAAAAGACAAAGAAGAACATAGCGGAGACTCCCGCCCAGACATCCGGCGAAAAAGAGAAAGGCCAGGAGAAACAAAAAAAAGGAATAAACCAAGACGGGCAAAACCTCGCCTGGAGGCCCTTCTGATCAAACCAAGCGGAGGAAGTACCTACGCGGAGGTGCTCGGAGAAATCCGCAGCAAAACCAAACCGGAGGACTCTGAGGCAGAGGTAAGATTGATTTGCCAAACAAGGGTGGGCGAGGTGCTCCTGGAATTGGGCATGGGCACAAAGAAAAAGGTCGCCTTCGGAGACAAGCTCAAAAACATCCTAGGGGACAAGGCGATGGTTCGCCACTTGGAACCTAGGGTGACGATAGAGATTAGGGACCTTGATAGCTTAACCACTGTCCAAGAAGTGGAAGAGGCGATCAGGAAGGACACACAGGAGCGTTCCGAAGATTTGAAGATCTGGCTCACGAAAGCTAACTGCAGAGGGCTTAAAATGACCATCGTAGAGGTGAGCGAGCAAGGAGCAAGCCGACTTTTAAAGTCGGAGCATATCAAGATAGGGTGGGTGAGTTGCAGAGTAAGGCAGAAGGCGTTAGTCTCAAGATGCTACAGATGCCCCGGATAGAAGCAGGCTCTGTCACAGATGTGGCGAAGCGAATCACCAGGCGAGAGAGTGCCAGGCCTCGGAAAACTGCCTGCTATGTACGAAAGAAGACAGAGGACAGGGGAAACTTGAGCGTGACCACGTCCCTGGATGAGGGCGCTGTAGAGTCTTCAAGGAAGCTCTCAACAAGGTCAAAAAGCTCCTGCGATGACGCGAGTTTTACAAGCGAACTTGAACAGGAGCAGGACAGCAAACGATCTATTGTATCAGCTAGCTCAGGAGAAGAAGGCAGACCTACTATTGATCAGTGAACAATACAGGGACAAGAAATCGCTTCTATGGTTCTCTGATCTCAGCGGCACAGCGGCCATCTGGACCCTGGAGCCAAGCAAAATACCGGTAGAGAGCCATGGAAGCCGTCGAGGTTTCGTTTGGATTAAATGTGGGGAGGTAACGTATTTTAGTTGCTACTTCACACCAAACGAACACATCCACGACTTCCGGGAAAAAATAGACACGCTGGAGGAAGTGGTCCGAAACATGTCAGGTAGCATCCTGGTGGCAGGCCACTTTAACGCTAGGGCGGTTGAGTGGGGAATACCACACCAAAACTCGAGGGGCAAATACGTGATGGAAATGGTGGCCAGAACAGGGCTCTATGTCTTGAACGTTGGCTCCACCACAACCTTCCGGTGCCCCGGGTACACCGAGACGATTCCGGACATCTCTCTCGCAAATGAGGGCCTGTTACCGCGGATCGAGGAGTGGAAAGTGATCGAAGATTACACCGGCAGCGATCACCAATACATTATCCTGAACGTTCGCGGAGAACCACGGAGAGGCAGAGAGGGCAAAGCGACCCCACGCAGATGGAATCTCAATAAGATGGACGCCGGAATCTTCAGTAGGACGATATCCCGGGAGATAGAAGAGACCGAAGATTTCAAAGAAACAGGAAAGGCTGCGACCGAAAGGCTTATAAAGGCTACTTTTTGCCACATAGTCTCGGCTTGCGATTCCGCCATGCTGCTCAAGAGATCTTGCCACGGCAAGCGACCTGCATACTGGTGGACTCCCAAAATCGCGGAACTGCGTCGAAAGTGCCTGAAAGCGAGACGAGCTGCACAACGGGCAAAGAAAGGGAACGATGCAAATGCCAAATTTGCGGAATATACGACCACGAAAAAGCAATTGCGTCGGGCCATAAATAAAAGCAAGAGCGACTGCTGGAGGAAACTGGGGGAGGACATTAACAAGGACCCATGGGGACTGGGCTACAAAATCGTAACCCAGAAGCTCGGGGCCCTAAAACCATCTCGAGCCATGGACACGAACACCATGGAAAACATCGTGGGCACCTTCTTCCCGGTACAACCCACCAGATCGGAAATAGATATCGACCAAGTAGAGGACTGTCCTCCTTTCAGTGTAGAAGAACTGGAAAAGACGGCCCGAACCTTACGAAATAAGAAGGCACCAGCACCCGACGGCATTCCGAACGAGATACTAAAAACCGTAGTGGAGCAAAACCCAGGATTACTGCTAAAGGCATATAATGCCTGCTTAGCTACTGGTGTTTTTCCCTTGCGATGGAAAGCAGCGCGCCTCGTGCTCATCGGCAAGGGCAAAGGAGATCCTGGGCTATCTCGTCCTATCGCCCGTTGTGCATGCTCGACACGGCAGGTAAACTGCTCGAAAAATTAATTAAAGCGAGGTTGAGACTCGCGATCGAGGCCGCCGGCGACCTGTCACCGAAGCAGTACGGTTTCAGAGCGGGGCGATCAGTGATAGATGCGGTACAAGAGATCGCGAAGGCAGTCCGGAAAGCGGAGGACCACAATTGGCACTCGCGTCGAGTAATTCTATTGGTGACGCTCGACGTAAAGAATGCCTTCAACTCCGCAAGATGGTGCGACACCATGCATGCGCTGGAATATACTTTTCAAGTACCGAAGTATCTCCTGCGCATGCTTGATGACTACCTGAGAGATCGGACGCTACTTTATCAGACCACGGAGGGACGGAAAAAAATGAAGGTTACGACCGGAGCGGCCTAGGGATCCATCCTCGGGCCGTACCTCTGGAACATAGTTTACGACACCCTGCTGAGGACCAAAATGCCGGAAGAGACGCTTCTTGTAGGATACGCGTACGATATCGCGGCTCTCATTGCGGCAAGAGACGTCGAACTGGCTGAGATAAAGTTGAACTAAGTCATGCGGACGGTCAGCGGCTGGATGGCAGACCACGGTCTGCTGCTAGCTCCCGAAAAGACAGAAATAGTCATCCTTACAAAGAGGAGAATAAACACCTTTCCCCCTTTGTTAGTCGGAGAGGTAGCAGTAGATGCCAAGCCTACAATTAAATATCTGGGCCTGATGATCGACCGCAGATTGAGCTTCTGGCCACAGATACAACAAATGGCGGACAAAGCCGCGAAGGGCGTTACTTCCCTAAGCAGGCTCATGGCAAACGTCACCGGAACCAGTGACGAAAGCAAAGCCAGTAAGCGTCGACTGCTTATGACCGCGGTACAATCAGTACTCCTTTATGGGGCTGAGGTGTGGGCGGACTGTCTCAGCAAGAAGGTATACCGGGAACGCCTTGCGCAGGTACAGAGGGGAACAGCGCTTAAGATAGCCTCTGCGTACCGGACGGTGTCCGAACCAGCCATCTTAGTGATCGCTGGAGTCATCCCCATTGCGCTTATGGCGAAAGAACACAAGGCGGTGCACCTCAGGAAATCCGAGGTCGGAAAGGCGACAGTAAGCGAAGAGGAGAGAGAAAAGACCTTTCGGAGCTGGCAGTGGCTTTGGGAACATGAATCGAGAGGACGCTAGACTGCGAGACTAATTAAAGATGTGAAGACGTGGACCGAGAGGCGACACGGAGAGATCGACTACTACCTGACTCAATTTTTGAGCGGGCATGGATAATTCCGAGCCTATCTCTACAAGATAGGCCGGGGAAAGACACAAGAGTGTCTGTACTGCCCAGGAACAAAAGATGACGTGGAGCATACCTTCCACTGTGTCCGCTGGGCACAACGCAAGTGAGAGTTCCAGATAAAAATCCGACAAGTGACTCCCTACAACATAGTGGAGAACATGCTCCGAAAAGAAGACCATTGGATCCTGACAACTCACTGGGTGCAGGATATCCTTCGCAAAAAGAAAAATGACTTGGACAGAGCCTCCTAAGTAACCAAGAAAGGTGTGATGACAGTCAGCAACGAGCCTAAAGGGCAAAGTAAAATGGCCTAGTTCGAAGAAATGTGTTAAACAGTCCCGGACTAGTGTCCAGGCGAATGAGGGAGGAGTTTTAGCCAGTAGGCCAGAAATGGGAGCCTGGCACATCGTGCGTAAATGCATTTCTCTTCCCTCACATAAAAAAAAAATATCATCATCATCATCATCATCATCATCATCATCATCATCATCATCATCAGTAGTAGTAGTAATAGTCGAAGTAGTATATAGTGGATTAGTCCTACAGGAGAAATTGCGTAAAAAAAATGCTGTGAGTTCTACTTCATAAGTTGTGTAGAAACGAACTCAAGTTTTAATTTGTATTAAAATAATATAATATATAAGTATTCACTAATTATTTTTAAGAAAATATTCGATAAATTTTTATTTTCTGTCGCAGATTTATATACTAATTCTTATATATGTCAATTATATTTATTATTTTCTATGTATTTATCGTAAACAAATGCGTACCGACATTTCGTATTCAGCACGGATCACTGCGAAATGCATGCTCCATCAAAGAAAGATATACATATGAGAGATTGAAAAGTGTGAGTTCACAGTCTCTAAACTACTTACTCGACCTACTCGTAACCAATTGTTATGCGCCCAAGAGGAGAATAACTACACAAGCTTATACATCGATACGATAGACGCATGATGGGGACAGCGTTCCCTGCTTTTATCGTAGTTCATATTTTGTCCTTATCTATCGCTGGTCACACACGCTTCAAACAAAAGATAGTGAACAGCTTTAAAAATATATTATCGGCATTTAAAATTACTTTATTCAGGGAATATCGGTATTTCAGATTTCTTTATTGATTAATGCCGGTATTTCAGGTTGATCTCTTAATATGTTATCGGTATTTCAGATTACTCTACTAATTATCAAGATTATTTGATTATCTTATAATGGCTATATCTTCGAATAATTTTTTGATCTAATGTCGGTATGTCAGATTATTTGTTGATATGATACCAGTATTGTAGATTCTTTGTTCTAATAAATTAATAGATGGCGCTACGCGGTGTTAATGAATGTCTGGATTTATTCACAAAACTTAAGAGTGACACTACTGGGAATAATTGTTAGTTTACGATGATTAATACTATTCGTGCGACATAGATCAATGTACTGAGTAATTAAGTTTTTAATTAGTATGTGTTTAATATCGATATTTTACCAAATAAAAGATCTAACCATAAATATTTTTCATGTGGAAAAGTATATTACTATTAAATTGTTTTATGATAGACATTCTGTGAATTACTGATGAATTAACTCACAGATACAATGTAAATCATGGAATCGTTTTATTTATTGGCACGTTACAAATTATTGACATACTACTCCTTATAATCATTTATTCATATCATTTATCGTTTAGATTTATTTTTAAATGATAATAAAAAAAATGATAAATTTAAAAAGTACATCCATTTTCTTCATTGCATGAATTAAAAAATATTTTTATTAGAATGTATATAAGTAGCTTAAAATCGATTTCGCAAAGACTTCATCCTTAGTCTCTTATTCAAACAAGTCGGTTGTCAGGATAAACTTAGGGGGTTGAAATATTCGGTAATAGGGGCTGGCTGAAAGTTTATATCGGAAAGTAGTTACATATTTAAGTTAAAGAGAAAAAGAGAGAAAGAAAGAGATAGAAGAGGAGAGAGAGAGAGAGAGAGAGAGAGAGAGAGAGAGAGAGAGAGAGAGAGAGGAAGAAATGAAGGGAGAAAAAGAAAGAAAGAAACAGAGATAGAGACTCGAGAGCGGGCTCTCGAGATTGAAGAGGAAAGAGCTGGACTCACCTGGGGGTGAGGGTACGCTTTCAATTTACGTGATGGTCGCCATGGCTTTTACAGGATAACGGTAATCTTTCAAGGTTGGAAGAGACGAGTAAATTTTAACATAGTCGCAGGGCGTCGTCTGTTGCTGGTGATGATAATGGTAATGGTGGTGGTAGCGGTGGTGATGGCAGTGGTGGTGGTGGTGGTGCTGACAAAAAACGTGGATGGACAGAGAAATCCTGAGCTTTGCCAAAGGGGCAACTCAATCTTTCATATTCATGTTTGCACTGGTGGGTGAAGTCAGGAGGAAAGGTCGCGGAAGTCCACAAGGACGGAAGTAAGTATGTATTCGACTCTGACTACTACCATGAGCATTTTATCATTGGTACTGTCGTTATCTCTGTTCCTGCTGCTGCTTCTGTTACCACTACTACTAGTACTATTACTATTACATCTAACCTACCAACCTTTTCAAGGCGTAATTAAATGGCGCCGCGTGGCCTTTTTTGCAAGCGCGCGTGTGTGTCGTTCGGTTTTTCTCTTGGATCTTCTACTTCTCTTTTCTTCTCTTTTCTTCTCCTTTTCTTTCTTGTGTTATAATTTCGTCTCATTTGGCTGGACGAGGAACAGTGCGTTTAATTTCATTTTAATCAAAGTGTCGACGCAGTACTTCACCACCACTTGAGAATCGACAGACAGCTAAGATCTCGTCGTTTTTCTTGGAACAACGCTTTTTTTCAAACGTTACCGACTTGTCTAACTCGTTGAGAGAACTGCACCGAACGTAGAAAGTAATACAATAATGAACGTAAGCCATTTATTTATCATCGGATACTTGCTTACCATTTAACGATTCTCTTTAATCGCGTTTGTTAAATTTATCTAAAAGACAATCTAAACGATTTTTTCGGAGAATAGATTGTTTCTACTAGAACTACGATGTGTTTATAAATCATATAAAGAACAAACATAAGGACGAAGGCCGTCTATCAGCTGGTACAAAACATTCTGAAGAAAATTCGTTAACGAACATCGTCGTGCATCAGACGACATCTTCGTTCATCGTTGCTTCTTTATTAAAGAAGAAAAATTTATATTTATTAGAGAGAGAGAGAGAGAGAGAGAGAGAGAGAGAGAGAGAGAGAGAGAGAGAGAGAGAGAGAGAGATAAAGGGACACAAATAAAGTTCGTACTTTTACTTTGCCTCTATTGTCGATCTCGAAATATTAAAAGAAAGGTCCGCGTGTCGTTAATGCAAAAATGCAAAGGTATACAATACGACGGGATCATTATTTGAAAAGTGTACAGTTGAGCCTTCGGCTTCCACGACAGTTCCGATAGCCGATGTTGTTTGAGTAATAAAGAGAGAAAGGTTTGCAGGGGCTGTGAGGACCTCGGCTTGCTTTCGTAGTCGAGCCTTTTCTTTGATCAACTCACCGGCATCCCCCGACTAAACGCGCGCTGATCTCCCATGAATATGGAGAACCTATAGGCCGAGCGAACTTTCAACGGGGGCCACGCCATCTAATTGTCGTCCCTTAAGTCGGACCCAGGTGTGATTACGTCTTTCTTTCTCTCTCTTTCTCTTTCCTCTTTCCTTTTTCTTTTTTTCTTGTCTTTCATTTTCTTTTCTTTTTCATTTTTTACTTTTGTTTCCAGGAAACAACGACTGTTTTTCGTTAAGTATTTCAAATGTGCATCATTATCAAATTATGCATTATAAAAAGTATTCGTAGGAATTCGAAAAGATCTGCTTTCTAAAAAATTTTTAAGTCCAGTTTACTACTCCGTGATCATCGAAAAAAATTGTAGGTAAAAATGTATTTTACATTGAAAAAGCCGATATTAAATATTTGATATAGGCTCGCATGTCCGTCGAATTTTGTTTTAGTAAAGTTTGATAGAATCGACACGAGAACCTTCTCGTTTTTATATATTTTCGATCGTACAATTTTATTTTATGCTTTTTCGAGTCAATTTAAATAATACACACAGTTGAAATCGAAAGTAAATAAATGTTGCTCGGAAAAAAATCAGATTCTTTTCTATTTTTCAACATTCTCCTCATGAAACAGACGAGTTTCCAAGAAATCTCAGTCACCGTTCGAATAGAAACAATAATGTTCGTTTTGACGAGCCGAAGACGAAGTTGAAAAAGAAAAAAAAAGAAAAGGAAGGAAAAAATAAAGGACGCAGCGTTCTTTTACATGGCAGCTTTGACGGTGGGCCACTCGACTTTCTCCTTCCTAGTGAAGTGGTTCGAGGTGGAACGCGAAGGACAATTGCGCATTGCGGGCGTCATTCCTTTGCCGACGATGACGATGTAACGCGACGAGTAGTAATGCCGAGGAGAATGAGGAAGAGTGGTCGCGAGTCTCTGTTGAATTCAAGTCCAAGTGGGTGAAAGAGGGTATAGTATGAGACGTATATAGGGTGATGTATTTCAACTAGAATAATCAAATATTTTATTTGCGTAGTTTATATATAAATAAAACGTATCTATGATTTTTATATCCAGTATAATATATTCTAAAATGATAAGAAACGATTGTTATCGTAGACGTGTTTTTGTATTTCTATTCTAAGAATACTTACGTCTCTCTTTGTAGATAGATACGAAACGTATACGAAAACATCGAGACATTCCTATTTAAATGTTCCACCCTGTATATAGAATACACGTATGTACGTGCATCGGGGGTAGTTTCCAGAGATTTGCCGGCACAGATCAAAGCCTAGAAAGGAAGGTGGGGAGGTGGTGGTGACCGAGAGAGCGAGCTTACCTCGAATCACGTTGCTATACTCGTGTAGTCCCTCTCGCTCGCGCTCGTTCGTAAGCATTCGCTTACACTCCAGCTCGCTCAAGTGGCATCGACTCTCGAGAATCGAGAAAGGAATAAAGAACGAGCGCGGCATCATGCGTAAAACGATGCCACTGCAAACAATCCCTCGATTTATTTAGGTATAACAATCTGTCCTACCCTTCGTTCTTGGAGAGTCTACCGTTGAAGAAGTAAGAGGAGGAAGAGGAGGAGGAGGAGGAAGAGAAGGTGAAGGAGAAGAAATGAGAGAGGTGGAGAAAGGGGAGTTCCTAGTCTTTCAACAATCCGTACCATTATCGTATAAGAGCTGATTAACCAACTGACCGAACGATACTTTCCTTTCATTTTCTTCTTCTACTACTTTTTCTTATTTTCTTATTATTTTACTGAAGGTTTTATTGAACACATCTCGAAATGATTTCATATATATCGTCTTCGTTATTTTATCCTTTGGAAATCTCCTAACTCGCTTGCACCGGAACAAGGGTTGTTGTACGATTAGCTGTTAACACGATAATAGGTGACACGACGTGGATATGAGGTAGGCAGGCAGAGCCCTTCGTAGGGAGCTCAAAGGCCATTGTCTTTCGATAGGGCGTCCTTCTCCATCAACACATTGTACCATCGAGGACGGTGCCGATGGTGGTATAGTTTTGATTTAATCGACATGTCAAATCGTTCCTTCTTTCTTCAAGATATTTAAGGATAAGAGAAAAGAATTCGAGGAGAGTTATAGTGATTAATATGAAATTTCCGAAGGATCGTTATTAGTTCTAGAAGCCGATGCGAATAATTCGAAAGGGAGATTTTTACTCACCTGTAAATTAAATGTTTCCAGTAGAGTGGATTCGAGACGATTTTTTCTCTTTCACCTTTCTTACGAAATAAATAAAGTCGTCGTCGTAGTCGTCGTCATTGAATGCATAATTCTTACTTGACCAAAGATATCCAGGCTCAATTTGAGTAAAGATAGAAAGAAAAGTATCGCTCGATTTAGTTCTCTAATTGCGGCGCTGAATTAAGTGAAAAAAAAAAGAAAAACAAGATAATATAAATATTTTCTCCTTCTACATTGATAACGTTCAACAAGAACGTTATTTCTCCGTCACTTTGACTAAGAGAAGAAGCGAACTTTCATCTTTGTCTTTCTCGTCGTATCTCGTCGAGGAGTGTCAGCCAGAGTTCTGAAGGATCTCTTAGCTACCCTAGTGAAGTGTCAAATCGAGAAAACAATAAACCAGCGTAATACTTTGGTGGATAATCAGCCAATCGGCAGCATCGTTTGCGATGCCGACGTTACTTGGTGTGCGTGGTAATGGTGATGCTAATGGTGTTGCTGGTGGTGGTGGTGATGATAGTAGTAGTGATGGTGGTTCGTGATCCTCTTAAGGATCGGCTTTTCGAGAGTGAGCCAAGCTCGTTATCACGCCTTAATCCGTGGAATCCTTTCAACTTACCATCGCCGTGCCTCAACTCTCTTTCTACTACTCCCTTAGAGAAGAATTCCTTTTCAACGATATCTTTTACTACCGGATACACCCCACTCTTACCCTCACAAGCTCCATTCCTCCTCCTCCTTCTCTCAATCTGTCTCTGCAAGCTCGCCACGAAACGTATTAACGTCGATCCAGAGAATCGAGAGGCTCGTTTACTTTGAAACTCCAAGATTTTACTCCAACGCGTCCTCTTCTTTTTTCTTTGATATTCGTACGGTAGCAAAGGAAGACTCCGCCTATGTATAGGTATATATCTATGTATGTATACACGCTCACACGCACACATACGAATGTATGCACATATGTATATATGTAGACGCTTATCGTGAAACACGGGGGTTGATTCGATCTCGCTTACCTTCCTCATGCGAACAATCTTATCGGACGCGGGAAAAAGGGAAATTGTTATTCTTTTCGTTAAAGCCATACGCTAGCGAGAGTGGTTCCTTATAGTCTGTTTTCTCTCTATGGCGGCTGATAGGTAGATAGGTAGGTACTTTGTATGCGTTTCACTTCGAAGAGAGGCGGAGAACACATCCTTTGCCTTTGCTCGACCAACAGAGGTTAAAATGGAGGCTGTGGTGCGAAGAAACCACCCGAAGAGGAATAGAAAGAGATGTACGGTACGTTGTTCTGTACTGGTAGTAACGGCTGGAGGGTAGACAGAAAGAGAAGAAGATGTATAGAGAATAAGAGAGAGAAGGAGAGAGAGAGAGAGAGAGAGAGAGAGAGAGAGAGAGAGAGAATGAGATGAGAGAGGGGAGGTTGAAACGAGAAGGGATAGTAGGAAAATGGATGGAGGATGTGCATGGGGGATGAAACCACGGGGTTGGCTAGATGGATGGGCTGGAGAATGGTTGGCTGCTTGGCCAGTAGGTTCCTCATTACCGAGAACGCTCTATTCACACCTTGTCTCCTCGAAATCTAGGGGCAATAACGAACAACGTTCGAGCCTGAACTCGAAAACTACTTTTTAGTCTCTACGATCAGGTACAATGATTTCTCTTTTAAACGTAAATGCGAATGTATAAAAAATATAAAAATCATTTTGAATTTAATTTCGTCGATATAATTTATTAGATTTCGGTAAGATGTTTTTATTATTTTCCCTTTTCTATTTATTGTTTTTTTTTTTTTTACAATGGACAAGACCATAACGAAAGTTTAATTTTTTTGTAATATCGAAAACTTGGATCATTTACTGAGATATAATCTACTGCTACTGTTATCTTATTTTTCCAATTGAAAGATTACGATTAGTTTCTTTTTTTTTTTTCTTTAAACATAAATAAGAATATAGAAAGTGTACGAATCACATTGCATTTAGATAAATCGATAATTGATCACGGTTTAGGAAACATTTTTTTTTTTTTTTTTTTTTTATAATAGATGACTGTAACGAGATTTTAATCATTAATATAATATTAAATATTTAAATAATTTTCAGCAATTAGAATTTATTGTTACTATAATCTTACGTTTTTTGATTTTTCAATAGTCTCTTCGATTTGATGACCTCAAAGAAGACATTGGAAAATCGTTTGATCATTTGTACGTAGGATCAGAGCCATCGCTGGTTAAAAGCTTTCGACACCCGACGCAACTTTACCATTTCGCACCAGCCTTCTCTCTACCCTGTTTGACGAACCAACGTCTGAACGTTTCTCACTTTCAACGAGAGCATTTTGTGCACCACCTTAAGACAATGCCAAGCTTTTCAATTATTTGCGTACTTCGTCTCGCGATGTCAAGTAATCAACGCAGGAATCCTCTCTCTCGTAATCCGAACAGTTAATCGACTTAGTCAAGTTTTTAACGTATTAAGGCATATGTAAATATACATGTATATACTGTGTTGATTCATAAATAACACTGTCATCATAAATAAAAAATTTATTATACAAAAAGGCCATTTATTTATGTATGTACCATTCTGATAAATACGATATTTTGTAATAAAAATTCATAGAATTATTATTTTGTATAGTTACTATTAATTCATTGTAACTATCATCAAATACATACTGTTATAAGTAAGGAATTTATTAGAATAAAATCACAATTATTCATGAATTATTTATATGTATTTTTTCATTATTCGTGGCGATTAAAGTATCGATTAAATCATTTTCTATAGCAGATAGTGTAATTAATGTTACACGTGTAAAAGCGTACGTAAGTCATTGCTCGCTTCATACCCCATTTCTTTCACGCCCGGTAGTTTGAAACTAGGAGGGTTTCTCCTTCATGGGGTCGTCGATTCGTGGTCATCTGAACGAAAAGAGGGGTCCGATTGAGCAAAGTAACCAGATGAGCGTAAAGCGTGTGTGCCAGAAGGCAAACATTGACATATGCCTCCGTTAAATCTAACCGCGAAACTCAAATGGAAGCTTTCGACTTTCGTTACGTTCTATCTTGTTAAACGAGAGAGGGAGAGAGATAGAGAGAGAGAGAGAGAGAGAGAGAGAGAGAGAGAGAGAGAGAGAGAGAGAGAGAGAGAAAGAAAGAAAGAGAGAAAGAGAAAGAGAGGAAAGATAAACTTTCTACAAAATTATGCTCGGAAAATAATTTAGAGTGAGTTTTTGTTAATACGATTCGAAATGAAATTAAACATAATTGCTAATAAAATAACAGATTTTTTTATATTTCTCTTGAAATAGTCGGATCTAGAAATGTGAAAAAGAAAGATAAAAAATGTCAGATGAATCGTCGACGTTTCGTCTGTGTTTCATTTTTGCCCATAAAGGTGTGCGTTGGTTACAACCTATACAAGATTTAGTAAGTAAATTTTCCTGTAATACCCAAAGAGCAAAGGCAAAGTATTAGTAGTATTAAAGCAAGATAATCCGTGTATACTTTAAGCCTTGCAACGGTATCCCAAGCAAATCTTCTTGTTGTTGTCGTTTGTCGTCCAGCATAGTCGATACTTTTGGAAATGGAGCCTGTAAAAAGGGTTGTACCGTGAAACGAGCCTAAATCGGATGAACTATTCGTTCCCGATGGAAGGTATAATAATACATACTGTCAAAGACTCCTCGCAATTTTACGTTTTCTCTCGGTTATTATTATTGGTATAGTAAAATCATTCGAGCATAAAACATTTCATGTAAATCAAAACATCTAATAATCTACCGGAAGAAAAGATTTTCTTGAGATTCTCGATATTCATAAGAACGATATTATATGAACCCTCCTAATTCGATTCACATACGATCTCTTACGATTTTCTCAGACATATCGAATTATTTAGTTTATTGACTGGAAGAATCCAATAAAGGAAGCACTCGAGTGAGTAGTGGATACGCGTAGGTGATTCGATAGAGACGTGCACCCTATTATTCTTTACGTGCCTCCGGACGATAAGTAATCTTACGGATACATTGAATTGAATACAATGATCAGGAAAAAATTCGAAGTAATATAAATTCTATACAATAATCGAGATAACAATTAATGTGTCGGTCAGACTAAAACCGAGTTTAATTTAAAAGTTAAGTCTTGATTCTCGCTGGACGTTTCCCGGGTTAAAGGTCGGCTCATGTCTGGCATGAAACGTGAACAGACGTTTACGAGTTTGTGTTTGGAAAGGCTGTCGGCCCTTGTCATCGTCATCGAGGATCCACGCCGTAGGGAATCACCCTCAGCTTCCTACGAGCATTACACCGGAGAATTTGTGTAGTATACTATATATATCTATATATCCTCGAGCACTTCCACAACGTCGAGAGATTTCACGTTGGAACGTTGATCTCTTCTCTAACCCGACGACACATGGATCGTCGCAACTCACGCACGTATGTATCTAAATACGCACGTTCTCGAGAACCACAGGAAAATCGTTCGGCCGTAATCTTTACCCACGGTAGCGCATCGCCTAAGCCCAGCTTAACCGTTTACGGACCGTTCGCGTTCCATTGGCGTGGCACTTTCGAAATCCCTCGTTGGACCTTTGACGCGAACGGGCGAAAAACTTTCAAAGAGAAAAAGAAATAAAACTGAGAAAGAGATTTCGAATAAGCAGCATCATTTTCCTCTTTTCGATTTATTTTCGACTACAGCCAAATTCACCGGTAATAATAATAATAATAATAATAATAATAATAATAATAATAATAATAATAATAATAATAATAATAATAATAATAATAACAACAACAACAACAACAATAATAATAATAACAATAACAACAATAACAACAACAACAACAACAACAACAACAATAATAATAATAATAATAATAATAATAATAATAATAATAATAATAATAACAACAACAACAACAACAACAATAATAATAATAATAATAACAACAATAACAACAACAACAACAACAACAACAACAACAATAATAATAATAATAATAATAATAATAATAATAATAATAATAATAATAATAATAACAATAATAATAACAATAACAATAAAAATAACAATAATAATAACAATAATAATAACAATAAAAATAACAATAAAAATAACAATAATAATAACAATAATAATAACAATAATAATAACAATAATAATAATAATAATAACAATAATAATAACAATAATAATAACAATAATAATAACAATAATAATAACAATAATAATAATAATAATAATAATAATAATAATAATAATAATAATAACAGTAATAATAATTTCGATCATACTATCAATCGCAGGAATCATATTAAAAACAGTCATATACTTGCATATTAAACTACACTTAATCGCATATATACAGCTAGAAAAATTAGTAATTCTTGATCACGAAAAAATTACTGAATATATCATATTTAACATCTATAAAGAAAATATGCTATACTACGGTCTGCATGATGTTCCATTGTTAACCATACACAAGTCTGCAAAGTACTAAAAATAAAAATAATAATAATAAGAAGTATACTGGGACGTAACATAAATACGGATAAAACAATCGCCTATAACAGACCAGATATCACTTTTTAGAACAAAACATATAAAATGACGTATCTGATTGATATAGCGGCCTCAAATGACACAAACATACAGCAAAAAAATATAACGAAAAGATAGAGAGATAAACACCACAATAGAAATAGAAAGGATATGGTAATAACGCAAAGTATACGTAATATCACTAATAATATCCACAACGAGCATCATACCTCACGCGTTTAATCTACATATAAAACAAATAGGACTGAAAAAGGACATACGCCAAAACATATAAAAAACAACTATATACTCAAAACGTGTAATATCTGTAATTAGAGTTTTTCTAAGATAAAATGAAGGAAACCTGGAAGTTTCAGCAGAAAACAAATAAAGAATCTCGATGAACTAAAGATCAAAAAATATAATGATAATAACAATAGTGTATTTGGAAATCGTTTACACCTTAAGCACAGTCGCACACACCAAATGTCCTTTAAAAAGGAATTTTTTGAACCTGAGATTCGTTATCGAGGTGTTGATTGATAAATGGAGGGTGGCAAAAGAGAGAGGAGAGAGGGAGAGAGAGAGAAGGAGGGAGAAGGGGGTGAAATTCATACGCGGTGTTTATGAAGCATCGATACCTGTCACGCGGTACACTCCGCGTTCTATTTTATTTTCATAGGGTTCCTTTTTTACTTTCGAGCGCGACCGTGTCACTCAAGCGCACGTTTTCCGCACTCTTTAATCGCGGACAATCGGCCCTGTCACGGCAATATCACTGCGCCGGAATTAATCGAGATTGAAAAAGTTCGATCTCGCTTTTGACGTAGATATGTACTATACCTACCTATAGAGACGCGAGTTCTCGAGACGACGTAATATTGATTCGTAATCGACGAAGAAGTGGGTCATCGTTCTTGTTTGATGATCTCGCTTAAAAAATTATATCCCAAATAGATGTTTAAGGGTGAACGTTACGAAATCATTTATCAAACGAAAAAATTTTGATAATTCGTAACGTGCTAACGTATGATTGAGAGAGAAAAACAAAAAAGAAATGATCAGCAATCATTATAAATAAGATACGTTTTATATCAGCAAAGTGGTAAGCTGTTTCTAACAGAAAAAATGGCCTTGTGTATAACAAAAGTTAACGCTTCAAAGTATCCTCACCCTTCGTTGAGATTAAACCATTTCTCCCCTCTCTTTCTCTCTCTCTCTCTCTCTCTCTCTCTCTCTCTCTCTTTTTCTTTTTCTCTCTCTTTGTATATACAAACCTATATGTATACAGTCTATAAAATAGCTCACAATACCATCATTATAATGCTTAGAAAAGTGCGCCGGAGCACGGGTTCTTCAGTTTGTTCGAAAGATTTCCTATCTGTACCTTTATTTTTTTCTGTCTTACAAAGGATTCAAATGAATAAAAGGACTCCCCTATAAAAGGACTAACAATTATCATCAAATATTTAAACGTTTAACTTCTTTTTATATACCCACCTTAGATTATCATTAAAATTAATACCTTGTATGGATATTGTCAAAATATATTAAATTAATTTTTTTATTTCTTTCTTTTAATTTTTTTAATAAACAAAAACATTTCAGGTTTTTATTAAAATATTAAAAGACGACGAGAAGAAATTCGTAGTTTTAATCCTGTTACCAGTACACACACACATACACACACACACACACACACACACACACACACACACACACACACACACACGCACGCACACGCACACGCACACGCACACGCACACGCACGCACGCACGCACGAATACACATACACACACACAAATAGATTTATTCACTCGGTAACATATACATACATACGCAAAACGTACCCCTCTAGAATTGGCGAGATTTTAGTGTCTGCAACCCCGGATCCACCCCCGATTCCTCCTCCGTTAGAAGAGAAACCCGTCGGGCGTGTCACGCATACTGTATTGTCGTATTGTCGGGTGCAATCTCGCTAAGCGTTTCACGCCGGCACAGAATCCCTCGAACGCGTTAACCTGTCCACCCACGTCACGTACATCGAGCGAGCGAATTTCAGCTCTGCTTTTAGGAATATAGTGGGTACGTGGTACACCGCCCTCCGTAGAAACAACACACCCTTCTACACCCACTGATTCTTGTCTTCCTACGTGCTCCCGCAATCGACGATAAACCCTACATTTTTTTCTTTATTTCTTCTCTCTCTCTCTCTCTCTCTCTCTCTTTGTCTCTCTCTTTCTCTCTACCTATCTTCTTCTCTTTCTTTTCATCCTCCGTTCTGGCTTCACCAGTCTGGCTTGTGTCTATGCAAACATTTGCTGTCCCTCTTCTACGTACCACCCCTTTGCACTCTCTCTCTCCTTTCTCACTCTTTTCTCTTTTTTCCTCTTTCTTTCCTTCCTACCATTTCTCTCGCTCTTTCGTTTTTATCCCTGAAAAGATCCACAGCTTGGCACAGGGGCGAGCGTTTACACGAGTAGGTACGCCTCCGATGTTCATCATCGTCGAGGTAGCTACCGTAGAAACGTTCTTGAAGTGACAATGAACGAGAGAGAGGGACACGTATTTAAGATCGAGACTCTTAGGATTATTGTGCGCTCATAGAATCGTTTAAAACGTCGTGTGCCGGCCACATAAAGTTCCGTGAATTGAGGGTACGATTACGGTGTAATTTAATTTTTTTCTTCTTCTTCTTCCTTTTTTTTCTACAAAACTGATTACCACGAGACAATATAAATTTCTTTATTAATAAACATTAAATTTTATGAACTTTGATCGTACATACACATTTTGAATCCATTGAAAACATTTTATTGATTTTTTTTTTTCATAATAATATTATCTAAATTAATTTAAAATGAATTATAAATTATTACACGTATTGATATCGTTAGATTGATCAAATTCAATATAAATTACTTAAAAGTAATATTTATGATTTATCTAACTTAAAGCATAAAACTTCTACATTTCATCAAATTAACGTGGTTCTTTAAATCAATTGTTAATTATGTTTTAATTATGATTATTTTTCCTTCGGATGAGATGTCTTTTAATCGGACTTGTCGAGCATTGTGAAGGTTGATTGAAGTAAATCGGTACGCCTTGTATATAATGTATGTATGCATATAGGTGTCACTCGCAGGAAGCACTAAATACTGATCGACGGTCTTCGCCCGATTCACCCCCTTCGATCTTCTCTGATCTCCCTACAGAGAGACGCTTATCCCTATTAAATTAAATTGCACCCTAACTCGACCATATTTTGTACAATGATAAAAAAAATAGAAATAGAGAAAGAGAAAGAAATATGCCTGCTCTGGTCTTTTTCCTCAAAATAAATATATATATGGGTAGCATATAAATATATATGGGTAACAATGATTAGTAAAGAAAATTCGAATAGATAAATCGATAAAATTTCTAGACGAATTAACATGCTCTTCACTTTTTTGTTGCATTGTAGTTTCTCATACAACTCCATAAGATCTTTCGGTTCATTTTGGTCCATCCGTTTTAACAAAACCGATCTCAAAAGTTCGCTCGCTACTACGAAGAGACGAAGAAGACGTGGCCTAACGTAAACGAGCCGAACTAAACAGATAATCGTTAATCCATTAGATTATTATGGGAATTAGCGAAACGAACCGTGACACAATTTATTGCTCGTAATCTCGGCTACCGCCTCTATTGTCATCGAACGCGTTTCCTTACACGAGTTGCGTTGAATTGCCACGTCATTGTTGTTATATACCTACCGGCAGAGTCCTTTAATCCTGAAGTCTATCCCGAAGTCCTTGTAGAGGTAGCCAGAAGAGGAGGAGGAAGAAGAAGAAGTAGAAGAAGAAACACGTCGTCGGCATCCTTTATGATTCTTCGTCTTTCTCAACGATCGTAAAGCAACAAAGTTCCTTCTAGCTTACTGGCTATGCTTTGTGGATATTTGTACAGTAGCTAACCTCATTCACGAAAAGAAACTCTTAGTAGCGATACTACCAATTCAAATGCATCAGGTATCTCGTACTTGCCTTGCTTCTCTTAATTAATGTTAAAATCCGAACTCGACAAAGCTTCGACTTAACCCTTTTTTACATCTTTTTCGTTTGTTTGTATATTAGTTTCAATTTTTTCTTTTTGCTTTTATTTATTGTGTATATAAAATATAGAGAAGCACTAACGCGATTGTCATTACATATGTATGTGTGTGTGTGTATATATATATATATATATATATATATATATATATACATATATATATACATACATATATATACATACATATATATATATATATATATATATATATACACACACACACATACGTAGATAAGTCGGTTGGTTAAAGTTTTCGTAATATTCATATTCGTTCACAAATGATTGTTCTTCTTCTTCTTCTTTTCCCTGTAAAACCTATCAACGTAATAATGGCGATCGTTAGCGATTTTTGAATATAACGGAAGAAAGAGGGAAAAGAGAACGCTTCTGGGATGATGAATCCTGGCTTCCTGGATCGTTGCTCGGCCCATTGAAGAAGATTTCCAGGATGTTCGCTCGAGTTAGAGGCAGGTATGCACCCACGGACAGACACAATGGTGACTGTTGGTCGGTCTGCTCGTAACATCTCAATGGAAGCCTTATTATCGCCACTGTCGAAACAAGTTTTCGAAACACATTCGTTCGTCATTCATTCGTCTGGCCGAACGTTTCATAATGCCGCCTCCGCTGATGAGGAGAAAAGAAAAGAAAAAAGAAAAATAGTTCGTGGAGGGAGCGGGTGGGTGAGTGGAGGTAGAGCATGAAGGGTGAGGTATATCCAGACGAGACCGTGATGTCCCGTAAATACGTAATTTCCATGTCGGCGCAATAATTGAATCGTGCTAAGTCGTGTTAGGTAGCTCTACGTATAATCTGCCAGACATTGTTCCCTAAAATCAGATGAGAATTGTCCACGCCTTCCGTCACGACAAATTACCTATGTATCGTAGATTTCCACGTTACGGATGTATTATATACACATATAAACAAAAAAGATTTACGAAATCGTTCTATTCATTTGTTCGTTGACGACCGGCTGGTAACGCACGTAAGCTTTCCGCGAACAACATCAAATTCGAATTTTCGCGGATATTATGACTGGTTCGAGCGAAAACGTTTTATGGTCGAAAAGTTGTGTAAATAATTTTAAATTCATATATTCGTTCGTCATGTTAAATTCGAATTACCAACGTTATTTCTCTGTAATATTTTATACCACAATGGTCAATTTACGCAAAGGCGTTGGAAACGATCGCTTCATGTTCCATAAGACAGGAACTCCCACTTAACAATATAAATTTATGTTATATTATATAATAAATTTAATTTAATATCTGGTTATTAGTACATAATTTTTAATTCTATCTTTGCTGTTATGATCGAATGTGAGTAATAATGGCATAATCGATTTATTTTAATGTAGTACCAACAATTTGGAACTCCTCAGACCTCTTGAAAACCAAATCGCCTTGTGATTGTTATTGTTGTTTATTTAACTTTTCTTCTTTAGATTTAACGCGTTCGATCCTATCTATTCACCACGTCGTAAATGAAGTTTGGTTGGTTTGAAGATGCTATGATTTGTCGAAGAACAAAATTTCAGAGAATCGAAAGGCGAGCCTTTGAAATCATAGAGTAGAAAAATTATAACGTACCCTGGAAGGACACTCCGCACGCTCTAAAAATTCACACGTTCGTCGACCTTTGAAAGTTATTTCCTTTCTGTTTCTGTGGAATGTAAACTCGAAAGCAGGATAATTGGCATTTCAGACGAAAATGTACAATTCTTTGGGGCACGAATTTACGTCCAGCCACGTTCGTTCGTTCGTTCGCGTATTCTCTCGCATCGAAACACATCGGGATGACGATTAATTATTCGGCCCTCCTCCATCTTCCCCTTTTCGTTCCAACGACGTCCATTCCTTCTCCCGATTCGTCACTCGTCGCGAGACTATTTCCGGTTCGACGATCTTTATGCCTCGATGTTGTTGATAGCTCTACTGGTGGTAGTAATGGCGACGACGTCGGTACGGATGGTAAAGGGGTAGCCGGTTAATTATCCAACCTGAAAGTAGACTAAAGAGAGTACTGGGGTTGCCTGGTGCTCGTGCATTCACTGCGATTGGAAAGAGAAAAAAAGTGAGAGAGAAAGAAAGAGAGAGAGAGAGAGAGAGAGAGAGATTCACCTCATAAACACTTGGAGTGTGATGCGATGGTGTTGTGCACACACATCAAAGCTCTTCTCGTTGAAGTAGAGAAGAGTGAGAAAGGGGTGGTAAAGGGATATATATAAAGAGGTGGGGTAGGGGAGAAGCCAACCACGTACCAACCACAGCTTCGCTGTTCCTGTTCTTTGGCAAAACTGAAGAGACGAGTTTGTTTGTCGCTTTGTTTGATTTCACATTCACGGAGATAGCTTTCACTTACGCACCGCGTACCAAGATTAAACAGATTCGAAAATGTCTCCGGCACCCTCGGCGATCTCTCCTGTTGGCACGTAA
This sequence comes from Dolichovespula sylvestris, assembly GCA_918808275.2. Taxonomy (NCBI): domain Eukaryota; kingdom Metazoa; phylum Arthropoda; class Insecta; order Hymenoptera; family Vespidae; genus Dolichovespula; species Dolichovespula sylvestris. Next base: position 1,071,411 of record OU964969.1, read on the forward strand.
CCCTTTTGATGATGCTCAAGAGTCACCATACCGCCCCACGAACGAAAGTACCCAAGATACGTGCGTGATCTCGCACCGACCTGTTCCTTCTCATTGGCCCTTTTCTATTCTAACCCGAATCTACTGACATTTCATTGACCCATTTCCTCTTTTTATCTTTTTATCTCTATTTTCGATTCTATTTACATACGATTTTGCTTTCAACAGGAAATCGCGGGCAATTTTTTGGGAGATTCGTCAGAGAAACGAACTCTTATCTCATCTGTTATCTCTTTCTTTCAAAATACAACAAAAATATCAACCTTAGTTCGAAGACACGTTGCATAGAGAATTATCCGTTTTGCTTTCGTATAACGAGATTTAAATCAGTCTACGTATCTCATAGCGGATTGTTAAAAATTTTTACTGAACACAAGTAAACTATCGTTCACGTTGATACATATCGAGGTATGTCATCTATAGTTATCAACGATACGACCTTTCCCGATAGTGATTATTATTGGGAGCAGCCCCTTCGTACTTCCATTTGATTCGCGTCAAGGTAGAGACGAGTAATGGGGAAAGATGGGTTCGTCGAGGAGGCAAAGTAGGAGGTGGAAGAGGAGGTGGAGCATTGCTGAATCGATGTCGTTGAGAAGCGAGCAAGCGAGTATCGGTAATCGAGAAAGAAAGTGTGTGTGTGTGTGTGTGTGTGAGAGAGAGAGAGAGAGAGAGAGAGAGAGAGAGAGAGAGAGAGAAAGAGGGTATCATGAAATGAAAAATGGAGTTCTTCACATTCGCTGTCGTAGTACCAAAAGGAAAAGGTGCTGGAGAAGGGATGGAAAAAGAGAGTGGAGGTGGTAAAAAAAGACGTAGCAAAGCCGTAAGCGAGGGAGACGTCATTATAATACGTAGTACACGCCGTGCTTTTCTCCTTCGTTTCTCTCCTCGTTAGGTTCGCATGCAAGAACTCGCACACCACTCAAACACTTTCTTCTTCTCTTTCTCTTCTTCCTCCAACCTATCCCTCTCTCTTCTCTTCACTCTACGGACGTTTCTTCTAACTTTGAACTCTCCGCTTCTGTCTGTCTCTTTCTTTTTCTCTCTCTTTTCTCTCTCTCTCTCTCTCTCTCTCTCTCTCTCTCTCTCTCTTCTAGTTCCTTCTTTTTCTCTCTTTCTTTATGTTGTGTCATCCAATTTGTTCCCTCATCCTAACACAATAAACTTTGATTATCGTATTCTTCGTGCTTCTATCTCGAACGAGGAAAAAGCGTAATTATAATATCGCATTCTCGTTCCTCGTTATTTTGAGATTGCAAACTTTCCGAGATTTTGTTGAAACTCTCGTCGAATTTCTTCTTCTTCTTCTTCCTCATCGGATATTTTTAATCACCGACTATCATCATCGTTACCATCGTGCGCTCCAAATACGTGCCTCGGAAACAAACAGAAGGGAAAAACGAACGAGAAAAATAGTTATTTATAATAAACATGCATGTAACTTCGTTCCTGACATCTCACCGATAATTTTCTATTCTTCCATTGACGTTATATGTGTTAACGTACAATCCCGCGCGGGAGTATTCCGTTTAGCCAAATAACTCGAAACGAACGAGCCGAATCATCATTCGGTCTCTGCCCCGTACTAGCCGGCTTTTACCAAGGCGTCGAACCGTGCATAACGATCGTTCTGAATACAATGACTAGCGTCGAATGGAGAAACGTCCCTTGGTTGACACCTGATCTTTTCTTGTCTGATTCTCAAAAATGTCCTATCAAATCGGTCTCTTAAGCAAGTACTTATATCTCTATTAAATAATGAAAAGATTTCAAAGATTTTATTCAATTTTTCATTTATTTTTTTTTTGTTTTTTTCTTTTTTTCATTTCTAATATAACGATAATCTTTGATAGATAGATAATATAGATAGATAGATGACGAAGATAGATAAATAGAACAAGATAGATGATGATAATCTATAGCAATCTTTATACTCGTGAATCTTTTAGCAGAAACAGAACTATTTTATATTCCATGTAAGCCGTGATAAAAAAAAAAGAAAAGAAAAAATCACGTTCGACGAGATCAACGAGTTCGCTCATTCGTTCGTTCATTCGTTCGTTCATTCGTTCGTTCATTCGTATGTATCAGAGAGGATTGAGGAATATAGTAGAAGGACACAATGGCGGGTATGCCATTACGCTAGCGTGAGCACCTCGATAGCAGCATTCTATCGAGGGATGAAGAGGGTAATGAAGAGGTGTTGAACCGTATCCCATAAACCCTCGTCGCCGCGAGAAGCAAGGGTCTCCTCGCATAATAACTTACAGTTCACTCATCAGTTACGGGTTTTAACCAATTACGAAGATATTAACGGGCTGGAACCTCGGGAACGAGGGAGGATCGGGACACATTCGAACAAAACATGCTATGAGATGTGTTGCCTCTGTCGTGCTTGGCAACCAATCGTTTGTCGCAAATGTCTCTTCTCTTTTCTCTAGGGATAGTATTCATTCGTGATTATTATGTATTATTCCATCTATCTTTGTAATAATTGAGATATTACATCTACATACATATATAATTTGATATTAAAGTGAAATTTTTGTTTGTGACGTCTATTAATCGCGTAAACAACATTTTTATACATCTGTGAAAATTGATAAAATCAATAACGTCGATATTACGTTTCATGATTGATATATCAGGGATTTTGTATGTACGAATGTATAGCATTTATATACATAGATATATACCTCTCGAGAATATTTTGTTTGATTTTGTTTGTCGAAAAGGAAGAAGAATTTCACTTGTTTTCTCTCCTTTATACTATCCCCATATGACTTCACGTATGTGTGCGAGTGTGTTTGTACAACCGTTAGTAAATTGAACGAAAATCTCGACGATTTTGGAACTACTCTCTCGGTTCAGCAAGTTTAAATACGCATAGGTATAGATTTACATTTCTATTCGATTCGACCGTGATCAGGATTTTGCAATTTTTTTTTTATTTTTAATTTGCATAATTTACAATGTTAATTTAATTCATCTTCGTAAAGTAGTCGTTTTTGTCAATTTAGAATAGATGCATCTCACCTTCTCTGCGAAAAATTGAAGCAAGTTATACGTGTAAAAATTAATCGACTCTCTTTCAAGATCTTTCCCTTCGTTCGAGATATCGAAAAGAAGGAGCGCTTCAAAGGATTTCATGGTTCTTCGCATTCAACCTAAATATAGCTGTTTCCTTTCATTGTCGAACGAATTCACAAAGCGGAATCGCGCTAGAGCGAGTTTACATCGAGAGTTACTGGGAAAAGAGAAAAGAAAAGGAAAAAAAATTTTGCACGTAACTTTACGAATCTTTGTCGTTCGACCAAAGCATGTCGATTCGGTAACCAGCGTGACGCCGTCTCCAGGTGTTAATAATCCACCCCTAATTGTCCCAGTTCGTCGAAGATAATTCCTATTAAACGTCGACTAAATACTTGTTTGTACACAACCCCTGCTGCTAGCAAGGAAAAACTTTTATACTTACGTTTCCTCCGAAGCCAAGGATGGACTTCCTGCTGTTTCGAAAAGGAGGCAAGCAACCTTAGTAAAATTCTTTTAGAAAGAATTATAGCTCGTGAAAATTTTTCTTTTTATGAGGGTAACGATGGTATTTCGATGATCCGTTTAACACGATTTTATTAAACCTTCTAGTTTCATTTTCCTTTCTCTCTCTCTCTCTCTCTCTCTTTCTGCTATTTTCTTTTCTTTTCTTTTTTCGTCATTTTTATCCTTATATCAAGAATCAGAGTTAACAAATCTCTAGTAATATTTAATCTAATCCCTGTTGAATCGAATCTAACGTGTAGGTATAACATGATAATCCATGAGATTTGTTCTTTGGGATAACGATGAAAAATTTTGAATCGATTCGAAGAGATCACAACGTTGTGCCGTTACTTTGTGCTGACCTCTGGAAAAGAGAAATCTCTCTCATTGGCACGTAGTAGCTCGAGCGACGCTCTCTAGAGGGTGCGCTGTAACGAGCGACACCCATTTGATAAGGGACACATTGAGGGATGGGAGTGGATGAGCTCGGATTTAATGGATAGAGGACAGATTCTGAAGATACATCAGAAGGTCCGTACGATATCTCTCGCAAATATCAAGAGAGAAGCACGTCATCCTCTCTTTCCTCCGACCCTCGATGTTTCAGCCATCCTCTTGTCCTATCGGTCTCTCTCTCTCTCTCTCTCTCTCTCTCCCTCTCTGTCTCTTTTTCTCGTGATACATCTCATTGGCTTGTTCGGTCGCATAGAGAGATCGCATCGTGTTTAATGGTAGATGATATGTCTCGTTCACTTTGTCCACCTTTCGTCTTCGCTATATATACACTTATACATACATAATGCATACTGTACACACACACACACACACACACACACACACACACACACACACATGTCGACAGTTAGACAGAGATATATGTATACTATGCAGATAGCTATTTATATACCTACCTACATCGATTTCCAACCCTACGAAGAAAAGATCGACTCGAGTAGAGCAATAGACGATGTGCTTAAGGGTTCTTTCGTTCTCGCCTATCGCAAGATAAAGGATGGAGCTTGAGTCCAATGATGCTCCCGAGAGATTACTCGTTACCCCTCTCAGCTGGTTTTATGTTCTCCTCTTCGTTCGTGCTTCGATCAATATATTATGTATGAACGATGCAGAATATCGTACCCGTTCGATACACCGATATATCGATTTATTCCATTATTATTCCATATTGGTACTCCAGCAAATTGGATAATCGACTGATTTCTTTGTTTCCATTAGCGTGTAAATTTCACGCACTCCATATTTTCGATTATACATAGGTACATACGAGATAATTAGTAGATATTTGCTTTGAGTTTGATAGTCGAATCTATTGACTTTACGCGAACGATTGCCAAGCTGTGAAACGTTGGAATTTTGTTTTCTGGAATTATTGGGAAGTGAATTTTCGTGACGTGTGTCGATATCATTAAAATTTATTGCATTGAATAGATTCATATTTACAACAGGGAACACATACATATGCATTTTCATCTACACTCTATCGATTATCTACATATATTACTTCTTTTTTGGTTTTAGATTTCTTTTTTGTTCCTTTCTTCTTCTTCTTCTTTATCATCATCATTATATTTGATAAATCTCGTTGACAACATATGCAATATTCATCTAATTCGTAAGGTATAAACGCGTACATATATTTACTTTCGTGATCTTCTTTGCTAAGTTCGACGCAATATTGATGATCAAATTAATAGAAAACAGAGATAAGGAAGAAAGAAAAATGAATTAAACGAAGTATACGTAGTTGATCTTAAATAGAACGTTTCTTTGCTGTTATATGTATGTATGTATGTATGTATGTATGTATGTATGCATGTATGTATGTATGTATGTATGTATATATATATATATATATATATATATATATATATATATATATATGTAAGTAATATTGGAAGACGTAAATAAAAATGCATAAATAGAAGAATTAGGTACACGATCTCGTCGTAATAATAATATTCTCTCGTCTTGATTCTATTGCAAAGCCGTTGTAATCATGTAATCACAGTGGCCGTAACGATCGCGACGTAATTCTACGTAATGATTACAACGATCAATATAATAAATGACCAACATTTTATTTGCTATCTACGATCGACTTAAAACTACTATCACACCGATTTATACAGTTTTCTAAATGATAGATACCTATATGCGATCAATGGTTTAAGTTGTTCCATATGCTCATTGAAACTTTGTTTAATCTTCTCTTGAGATCCATACGAATTAATTAATCGTTTCGAACGACCTTTTTAAAATCGTCTCACCGACGATGCCTACGTATTAATTACAAATTATATACTTATAATCGTTTACACGTCTGTCTCTCTATCTTTCTCTCTCTCTCTCTCTCTCTCTCTCTCTTTCTCTTTCTCTCTCTCCCTCCCTCTCTCTCTCTCTCTCTCTCTCTCTCTCTCTCTTTCTCTTTCTCTTTCTTCCTTTCTCTTTCTCTCTCACTCAATCACTCACATAGATACGTACATCTATCGCATACCATACCATGTATTTACTTTGCACATACAAATATTTACAAGTATTTACACGTACGAATAGTCATCGATAAGAAGCGTACCGATCGAATCATCCATTGGTTTGCCTGATATATCAGTTCGAATGCACGTAGTGCTCGATCTTTGTCTGTTGTATGTAGAAAAAGTCCATACACTTTCGATTAATCGTTTACGTACACAACACTGATCTCTTTTTCTCGATTAGCAATGTTTCTCTAATCTTGAAGCTCAAATGATGATATCATCATGTGCAACGTTAGATGAACAATACATGAAACGTTATTCACCGAGCAAGAACGGGAGGACAATTTTCGAGGGCTAATGCTCGGTCGAAATCTGTCAGTAACGATAAACGTTTTGACGATAAACGAATTACAAAGATGTATTAGTCGAAACAGGTGTAGATGTTCCCATTGGACTCCTGAACTCAAGTAGGTTCAACGGAGTGTATATGATACGTTGGGGACATAATTCGTCTTTGATAAAAATGTCGAAAGCAATAGGCATTCTTCGGTAATCGGGATTTCGATTACATTTCTTTCCGTAAGTCTTCGATGAATCGAGAAAATCAGAAAAAGTATTTTTTTGTTCCTTTTTTATTTTCTTTATTTTCTTTTTGAACGATCAAATATCGTTGAAGAGAGCTTTAAGTTTTGTCATTTCAGTCAGGGTTGGTTACACGTTGGCTGTCGTTCTATTCGTTTTCACTTCGAAGGTTGAGCCAATTGAGCGATGTCTCCGGCGTAACAGGGAGGAGCCAACATCAATGGACATTGAGTTTTCCTCGGATAAGGAATGTTTTCACTATGTCACAACATCTTAGTGAGATAACTGGTCGAATTTGGAGGTGGTAAAAGGAAAGGACTGACAAAGGGACGTCCATCGGGTGGCTGATGCATCGACGCGTATCCTGCTTGTTGATTATGACTTTGACTCGAAGTACCAAGTCCAGCGAGTACGGGTAAACCAGTGTCATGAAGTTTCCTCATGTGTTTTTTCAAATCGAAATTCCTGCAAAAGCCTTTGCCACATATTTTACATGAAAAAGGTTTCTTATCGTTATGCGTATGCATGTGAAAAGTAAGATTGTAGATCTGATGGAATGCCTTATTGCATACGGTACATTTATAGGCCTTCTCGTCGCTATGCGTCAACTTGTGATTCTTGTAATTTCCTTTCTGATGGAATCCTTTGCCGCAGAACTCGCATATAAACGGCTTGTAATTAGCGTGTATACGGGTGTGAGTATTCAACGTGGAACTCCTGTTAAAAGCTTTACCGCACGTCTGACATTTGTGCGGTTTTTCAGCAGTGTGTATGATTTTGTGCCTGCAAAGAGTACTCGCCTGACGAAATCCTTTACCGCATATTTTACATACGAATGGCCGAGCTCCTGTGTGTACAGGCATGTGCCGGGTAAGATTGTAATGTGCATTGAAGACTTTGCCACACTCGGAACATGTGAAGGTCTTTTGCTTGTTCGTACCGTTTAGCTCGTTTCGCGGTGCCGGACTTTTCTTTCCACGTTGACTTTCCGGCGAGATCGTCATCAAGCTTAGCCTTGAGGAAATAGAAGTGTCTTGAACAGAACTGGGTGGTGGGGAGGTTTGTGGAACGCTCGGGGTTGTCGCTGGTGAACCTGGAAAGGCCCTTAACAATGGGCTCGGATGATAGTAGAGGAGAGGATAAAGATTTTGATGCCTCAACGTTGGCACGTATTTCTTGAAGGCCGACTCTAGATGGGCTGAATAACGCTGGGTAAGCGCTGGAATATGCGATGCCTGATGAAGTATACCAGGTGGAGTCGTCGTAGGGGTCGCCGTCGTTGTCGATGGCGGCGGTACGACCGTTGCTTGGACCGTTTGAGCTACATTCGCTTGCTCGGTTAGACGTTTGTCCGGTTCCATGATCTTCGCTATGGAGAAGGTCAAGTTCCGAGAAGGTGGTGGCGAGCTCACCTTTTCCGTTGGCAGACTGGTCGGTGTTTCCGTCGCCATCGTGCTGCTCGTCGAGAATGGTTGCATGATATGTCTGAAACGTAAAGAACGACCCGTTAGATTCTCCTTTGCAGAATTTTAAAGTGACGATCATAACAATATTCGAAATTACAATCGGAAGGCACGTTTCGTGAAGCTAATTCAACTAGTGTTTCTCGAACGAGGACTGAAGTGTGCCAGGCATTGACGGTCGAGTAAATAGGAGAGAGAGAGAGAGAGAGAGAGACGGGAATAGCGAAATCACGACGATCAATTAGATGACTTTGAGGATCGTCGTTTATTATTCGTGCGATTTACCCTATGCAGCCAGCATGGATCCGTTCGTGAAAGCACATGCGCGCGCGAGCTCTCGCACACATACAGACGCATTACCAGCATAGCCCACATGTCGGCGAATCCGAGTGAAACATGTGGTACCGCTATTATATCCACTCAATTGGCCCTCGTGTTGACATAAAAAAAGAACGCTCCGCATTGAACGATGGGGGCTGGCAAACGTCGAGCAGCTTCGCGTCACAAAAGAATCCTCGCTTACGTTGTTTCGCACTCTACGTTGCCTTTACGTGTCTCGTGATAGACATTACTTCTAGGTACTTCTTCTCTTCTCCTTTCTACAAATTCCTTCTCGCCATTTATTTTTTCTCGAGATGTTCGTGATCGTCACGATTCATTCTTATTATACTCCTTTCTGTTTTTCTTTCTTTTTTTTCATTTGCAAGAAATTACAGTTAAACTATTTATTCGTAGAACCATATATGAAGCTGTATAAATGCACAGCTAAACGAGCCATTAAGTATGTGGATCGTTAGAGAGGATAAAAGGTGGGGGATGAATGGCAAGGCTGAATGAGACGCGAAATGGTCAGCACAGTTGAAGAGCAAGCTTTCCGGGAGCAAGGTTTGCACATCGAAAAGTAGAAATGTTTGCTCCCTCGGATGACGAGTTACTTTTGGACTTGGAATGACGGCTAGAATTGGTTCGTCGGGTTCTTGCTGTTGGTTTCCATGAAATAGTCGCTGCTCCGTATCACTGTGACGATTGTTGAATCTTTAATACGAAATTTATGATATATGAAAGTGACGTTTGTCGAGTGTGTAAGAGAGCATTATGGATGTATACCGGAAACTTGTTCGTTCGATTATTAATTCCCTCGTTCTTTTTTCATCGAATTTTCGTCGTACCATATAAAATTAGACAATAAAGATAATAGAAAGGAAGTACGTAATAAATACATTTAGGGTATGTACGAATGATTTAATCGATTAAATGATTTAACAACTGTAAGATCTAATTGTTAGAACGGAGACAAATCGATTAACGTTCTTCAACATCTCTGTTGATTTTCGATGAAAGATTAGATGACGATATCTAATACGCTAAAGTAGCAAAGCCCGAATTAATGTTGTAACATACGAAATCTCGCCATCTTCGCTTTGGTGCGACTTTCGAGAAAGCAGGAAACTGGTGTCAGGGTGGAATGCGACGGGTATGACCCTCCGTCAAGCTCCGCCCATTTGTCGGGTACCTACCTTCGATTGTCCCTGGAGGCAAAGGCAGCCCTAATAACCGTAGGGGTCGATAAGTGGAAAAGCGAGGCCGTTGTGAGAAAGGAGAGAGATTTGAGGAGGGAAAACGGCTACCTCGCACCCCGGAACGCCCCTATGACCTATAGCCAGAGAGAGAGAGAGAGAGAGAGAGAGAGAAAGGGAGAAAGAAAGAGATGGAATACAGCGTTAGCCGCCATGGAACAGCGAACTACCACTGTCCAAAATTTACTACCGACAAAGACCACGATTATTCCACACTGCATCCCCTTTTTTGCAACGGATAAAAATTTAACACATGTCTCTTTTTTTCTTCCCCTTCCTTCATCCTCGAGAAAACTTTTCTCCAAAATATTCTTCTGATTCGATATTTTTCTACAGTTACGAAAAATATTCCTAATTCGTAGACTAGCTAGATTTATAAACGTACATCATTTCCGTATTATTTCTATTATAGTTCTATTCTATCTATTTTTTAGTGTCTCCTTATCTTTTAATCAAAATCTTTTTATTCACTTTTTTTCCAGTAAATCCGAACACTTCCTTACTTATATTATAATATTTTTCTGTCTTCGCATCTAAATATTTATTCATTGAATCACTATATGTTCCTTCTTTAAAAATCTACTCATTGTTGTTAAAATCAACAGACATGTTTATATTATCTTTTTCACTGGTTTCAATAAAATTTCAATATAAACTTTTAGCATGTTAATCTGGCCGTAAGCTACCCTCTATAGGTATAGTTAGTCGGTTTCCATCTGTGGTCGTTGTCCTCTTCTTTTCGTAAGAGAGAAAGAAATAGAGAGAGAGACAAGAGAGAGAGAGAGAGAGAGAGAGAGAGAGGGGGGCTAGAGAGAGAGAGAGAGAGAGAGAGAGAAAGAGAAGTAAAAAGTACAGGGTAAAGCCGCACAAGGTTGGTAATAGTGGGGTAAAACGATAGACGATTGGCTAGCGTAGGTATCGGTCGCGCGAACACGCGAGGAGAAATGGGTTGAGGTGGGGAGTAAAGGGGGAGTGATAGCTACAAGAGACATGGTGGGGGCTGGCATTGTTACAGTGCTTAACGAACGGCCAACGTAATCAGTATCGCTCCCCGTTCTCGCGGTACGCAGCCACCCAGCAATTCTACCAATTTATTTCAATCTCAGCGAAAGCATGGCCGACGCTCAAGCAGGGACCATTTTGTTTTCTTAATTCGAGCCGATTCGATCGTGCGACCCACGCGACCGACTTTATCTGTTTCCCAGCCTGAATATTTTTAAGTATTCTTTTTGTATTTATTCTAGTTTTTTAGTTGGATTATCTGTCTATTTATAGTTGGACTATTACTATATTTTTTATAATACGTTTGAAAATAATTATAATGATTTGTAATATTTTTTGAAAAATTTATATGTCTATAGGAATTTGGATCTATTACTATTCCTATGTTGAATTATCTTTAATTAGAAATTTATCTATGGGAAATGTGATTCTCAAAATTTAGCTTGGCTTAATTGTTCTTAAAACGAACTAACCATTTATTTGAAATATACCGAAGATACGATGATAGAAAACAATATTAGGTAGGCATCTCGATTTAAAAAAAAAATTAAACAAAATCGAGAACCAAACGTTTATTTTAGCGTATATTTTTTGATTGGCATTAAATGTACAAACTTTACCGAGATTTGGTTACAAATCACCGTGCTAAGAATCAAATTAGTTTCAATAGATTATTAAGGAAAATTCGAGCGGATATCTTGGAACTTAAAGAAAATCGAAGGAGCTCGAAGGAACTTGAAATGGCTTTGCAAATTTACTCGTCGCGTTACCGACTCTCTAATTACCTTTCCTCGTTCTTTATCCTCGCCCAACGATAGACACTTCATTCTCTTAGTCCATTTATTTCCGATCGGAATCGAGGATAATTGAAAGCACGGAAAGAGAGAGACTGAGAAAGCAATAGAAAGAAAGAGAGAGAGAGAAAGAGAGAGAGAGAGAGAGAGAGAGAGAGAGAGAGAAAGTCTAGACCGTAAACGAAACCTTATCGACATCTTTACTAGCAACGAGTTAGCACAAATTCCGTTGGACAATAATAGATTGTACGATCCTAACGATGCAAAAGAAACAAATTGCAATGTTTCGAATGTTTAAAGAAAAACTTAGATTTATTTTTAGAGCAATTTAATTAAATGTCTACAAGTCTACGTGCGCTATATGGAAAATACAACTGCATTTTTAAATTATTGATGACAAACAATTCGACACAAATAAGATAAACAAAAGTACCTATCAACTTTTCAAAATTTCGAAAGAAGAGAGCGAGGAAGGATAGTTGGTTAGAGGATTTGCGTGTACAGGGTGCATCAATCACGGTTTCCTCTTACGTGTGTACCTCGGCATGCGTTCGAACGCCTATCACTCTTCTCCCTTAAGTGGCGATAAGGAAAATAAGGCACACCAGAAAATAGTACCTTCGTAGGTTGTTTAACTTTTCCATGTCGTCTACGATCGGCCTTTCCGAGACTTTAAAATTCGACGTTTGTAAGTAGGTAGTTGTACGTAAGTAGATATTTGTATTATTTCAAATTACGCATGGAACTTTAAAAGTTTCTTTCCATCCAACATCTTTAGAAATCTAAACGTTGACATTTGTAAAATAAGTAGGTAAAGTATTTTTTTGTTCTTTTTTTTCTTAAGCTGTCATTTAATTCAACGATTTTTCATTTTTCTTTTCTTCTCTTTCGCAGTCGATTTCTCAAGATATAAGTACACGTCGATCACATCCAATCCAAAAGAGACGTTTAGGATGGCCGACATTGTCCTCGTTTCTTGATCGGCCCTATTAGCCTTGCCCTCGCCATTGTTCCATCTCTGACAATCAGCCTTTCGTGATACGTTGTGTGAATGCTTGACATATAATTAGCATTTGGGGTAAGGAAAGCCTCGACTGAGGATGACGGGAGACACAATACACAGCCCCACTTGCTTTTCCTAGATCCCGTAACTCGACCATGTCGCATCTACCCTCGCCTGTTTCCTTCGATCAACGAATACTTGAACGATGATGCGTTAAGCCGATTTTAGATTATTATTTAGCTTGAATTAATGATCAAAGAAAAATCCTTTCAACTTCATTTGAAATCTCATTGCGACGATGACAATCGATAACATTAAATCATTAACATTTTTATATTATTAATTTTTAACCTTTAAAGGTTATCATCGATAAAATTTCATTCGAGAAAAACAATATAAATCACAAAGTGAAATGAATAAAGTATAATAAATTAATTCGTTCTTACTAATACAACATTATTTGCAATAATAGTAAAAATGAATTTTCATTATTTTCATCTAATATTAAAATAATGAGAAAAACTTTTAACTTAATTGACATCAATATCATTTTGATAAAATGATTGCTTTTAAATAACGTCGTGTTAACACGAGATATTTAAATTGAGGTCCAAGAAAGAGCAAAATTGAAGAGTTTGAGAAATCGTCGTAACAGCAGTTCAACTAGCAACGAGCATGGGTTTGCAAAATGGCAACGAGTCCTGCTGAGCTCGATATATCTCGAATTCACTTATTACTGAGCAGAGTTAGCGGGAAGTTCACAGCTGCGCAGTCCGCGGGGGGTTCTTCCATTCCTCTCTTGGGTTTTAACCCCGGTACCGTGCCACCTTGAGCTCTCTCGTTATCACTGCTTCTTTCCCTTCCTTCCTCCTCTTTAACACGAGCCACCCTTGAGTTTTACTAGCATGTCGTACCCGATAAAAAAGCATATTCTACGAGCTAAGTCCTGTTTAGGACGAAACAAATTCGACGAAACAAATTCAAGTTTATCCTGATACCTCAGACGTTTACTTTTCGCACTGGGTCGATAATTTAATTCTAGATGTCTTTATTTATAACACTTTTTTTATTTATTAAAAGTTTTTAATAAAATTACCGTATTCAAGATTAGACGTCGAATAATCGTTTCAACAAATTCGTTAACTTTCTATACTTACACAATTTTTTATCTTATCCTGTACTTAAAGTGAAAATTTTATTAGTATAATCATATTATATAAAGTATAAATTATATTGAAAAACTACAAAAAGAAAAAAGAAATAACAATTAAGAGTTTGTTACGGCAAAATAAAATAAAACCGAAATAATATTGATATACCTATAAGTAGGTAAATGAATAAATCTATATCTATTAACGAAAAGATATTTTCTTTAAAAATTCAAGATAGTTCTCACTCGAGAATAGAAGCCGTATTCACTCCAGAAGAACAACGGGGGTTGCCGACGGCCGACAATTTTTTATTCTTCAGCGACATACTCCAAACCTTGTCGAAAGGTAGGCAGGACGCGTGTGTCTTTTACCATACGTGTGTCCAGAAACAGCGGGCGCTCTGCGTGCCGTCTGCGAGCGTTCATTTCGCATTTTCGGCATAAAATAGTTAGACACAAAGGACCGCGGGTAACTCGAGATCGTTTGCCCTTCGTCAAACATAATAACGATCGCCAACGATGACGAGATCGTATTATATATATATATATATGGCCTGAAAAAATAATGAGTGGGATAAAAGTCAGGAAAACAATCGTAGTCGCCATTGTCACTTCATGGACCATTCAATTCACATTCTGGTACGTTTTCAGCTTTTGGAGAGACGAAAAAAAGCTTATAGGAATCGTTACTATATAGGTAGGTAGGTACGAAATTTAATTAGAAACTAAGAAGAATGCAGCTGAATGTTTGTTATATTTATTTTGATCGATTTAAACAAACTAATTTTTTGTATAAAAATCAACACTTGTTTTATGTCAACGATCTAACGAGTTTCCTATCCTTGATTTTCTTACTCGAACGATCTTCTCTTTCTTGATATATGAAACGAATCGAAAAAAAGAACAAGAATAGTTAGGCTTAGATTCGTAACGTCCGGTTTTAATCGGCAAGCAGACCGTTGGCACGAATCTATTTTCTTGATCGTCCCCACCCATCGTGATAGACAATGAACATAACAAACGGGGTAGGTTTCTCCCTTTCTCGGGGTGTATAAAAAAGAAGACGTGGAGAACACCCTCGCCTTGAATTTGGCCGGTGTGGCGGGCGTACGCGTCAACATGCTTCCGCCTCTGTTCCATTCACTCCTTGATCTCGATTCGAGCAACGAAAGAAAGAAGAATAGCTTGAAAACTCGATACCGGCTTGCTGCACGGACAATGAGCTTGGCCTCGCCTTGAGAAGGGTGGCGCGAGCAAGCGGAAGTCTCGCGTGCCATTTGCCTCTCCTTGTACATTTACGTATGACATACTTATCCGTGTCCTCAGAAATCATCGCGAGATGAATGGGGGAACCGACTCGAGTGGCGCGTGCCTTGGCATGCCCAGACGATCGGATTCGAGGATATCGGATGGCGGTAAACGATTAGATCGAAGAAAAAAAAGCCGAAGGAGAAGGAAGGAGGCCAGCTGACGAAGACCAAATTTTCTTTTAATTTTTCTTTGAGTTTCATTCGACAGGCATAAATTCGTTACTCTAAATGATACGGTTTATTCATCAGAATTGCTATTGTAAAATCGGATACGATGGATTTTCATGTTATACGATTCTTATAGATCAGGGCTTTTCAAATATTTTTCATTCACGACCTCCTTTTTGTTCCGAAAACTGTTTACACACCTCGTGTAGATAGATATGTATGTATATATAGTGGATAAAAAAATCAATACCTCGTATTTATTACATTGTATTTTGAATTAATTTTTAGTCATTATGCATTCCGAAACGTTTTATTATTGCCAAATTTTTCGTGATCTCCTATATGGATCGTGATAAATTAAATAGCTTTGATATATGTAAATTATACATTTTGCATATGCAGTATAAATATACGTATTATCAATACATATGAATGGTACGTATATGAATACGTGTTGAAACTCTTTACATACGTTTGAGAAATTTGACACATTTCTATCATATTTAAAATTTATAGAGGATATGTACGCCAAGTTAAATAAATTTCATTAGTAGTAGGATACACAACACATACACTCTGGCAATATATGAGTAAAAATAAATATATGTACGTGCTATATCTGGGTCTCGAGAGATTTGACTAGATGGAAATTGACTAGACAGAATCAGTTTTGTGTGTGTTTGTGTGTGTGTGTGTGTGTGTATTTATAGAGCCGTAAAATCCAACTTGATTCTTTCTTATCTTCTTTTCTAACTTATAGTTACTTTCGTTTTTTTTCGTTATTCCATAGGAAATTATTTCTCTCCGAATAATTTATATTCTTTTGCGATTTTTTTTCTTCTTTTTTCTTTCCTTTCTTTCTTCTTTTTTTCTTTTTTACTCAAGGATAAAGATTATTTGATAATTATGTGCGCGTGCGCGTGTGTGTGTATGTACAGAGTATTTTATGTTACCAATAAAGTTATTGTATTATTATGATATGAACTAGTAATTTTAATGTACTGATGTATATGTACAGGAGCGAATAGAACACTACACATATCATTGTATATGCCCCTTTCGAATGATGCAACTTTGTCTTAAAAATATATTTCCGTGTCATAAAAAACAATGAAGATACTTATTTATAAAGTGATCAAATTAGATTGGATATCTGTATACCGTGTTTTACGAATACAAGTCACAATTTTTGCATCTTGTTTTATAAATCCACTTTATATTGATATTTACTATACGTTATTTGAGGTCAAATGGTAAAATTCGTCTCGTGTCTTGAAACGATTACGAAGAAACGACGACTCAGATGTATTAGTCGAAAAGGATATACTAGATAGTCGCATGTAAGTCACGTTACAGCTATTGGTTTCTTATCAGATATCAGTTATGTGCTCGATTTAGGGTACGTGCAGTCTATTACATCCGCGATCCATTGATAAGCACGTCAAATCCGCCAACAACATATTCCTCGACGAACGAGCCATGCCATTCCAAGAAAGATAGATAGATAGAGAGAGAGAGAGAGAGAGAGAGAGAGAGAGAGAGAGAGAAAGAGAGAGCAAGAGAATAAGCAGTCCCTTGCGAGGGTAAAGCGCTTTGAATCGATCACGAACATCTTTCGATGATTGAAGTAACTTTGAAGGAAGTAACGCAAATTCATCACCTTCGACATATCCTAAGAAAATCGAAATTGAAAGAGAAATATACTTTCATTTCGAAGGATAATTTGATCTCTGATATAAACAATGTTAGGAAAAGAAGTTTGAAGGAAAGTAAAAGCATACTTCTTAAATTAAAGAAGACATTGATCACCGTGAGGCGACACTCAAAAGTTGTTCGGTACGACTTGCCCGTCACTTAATCTTTCTGTCCCGTTTCTAAAATAAGTGGGTATCCGCTCCAGCAACATTCCGTTGGGGCAACGCGTTGGAAAGAACTGGTCCGACGACTGCCATCTGCCACCCCCAATCCCTCGAGGCTTTCTACAGATCTTGGTATAGAGAGAGAGAGAGAGAGAGAGAGAGAGAGAGAGAGAGAGAGAGAGAGAGAGAGAGAGAGAGAAAGGGAGAAGTAGAAAGAAAGAGAGCGAGAAAAAAAAGAGAGACAGAGAACTCTTGCGAGTGGTTGGGACGTCTGAATGCCCTTAACCATCTCCTGGTTACCCCCGTGAAACTTTCTCGTTCTCCATATTCTCTCTTCCTTTCTTACTACCTCTGTCTCTCTCTCTCTCTCTCTCTCTCTCTCTCTCTCTCTCTCTCTCTTTCTATCTAGAAACGTCTTTATTCCAACGCAGACCGTCATACGGCGCTTTTCATCGAAGATTAAATAGGATATTACGCATTAAATGTCGCAACTTGCCCCCGTGGTTCCAACCCCCTTTTCGTCTTTAGCAACCTTTAGCGTGCTAGGATGACGACCCCAGTTGTGAGCGAATGATGATTTCTCGAAGAGGTTTATAGATGCGTAAAATCCAACTTGATTCTTTCTTGCCTTCTTTTCTAACTTATAGGTACTTTCGTTCTCCTTCGTTATTCCATAGAAAATTATTTCTTTCTGAATAATTTGTATTCTTTTGCGATTCTTTCCTTTTTTCTTTTTTACATTAGTGATAGTCGTAGTATAATCTGGTTCAGAATAACTCGAGGATAGAGAATATTTGATAAATTTATTATATAAGTTTAAGATTATTTTATAATTTTATAATGAACTTATATTTGAAACTGTAGATGGCTCTTAGAATTGGAAAAAAAATCTCGTTGATGAGACACGAGAGAAAAGTAAAAGAAAAAAGAATTTATTTATCGGGTGAATTAATAATTCCTTCTTTTCCATACTTCACTGAAGTCTTTCGAAATTTTGGAATAGTCTAGATAGTCCAGAGCAAGACAGCAAAAGGGACAGCTGGCAAAGCGTTCCCGTTGAATTCCATTTGAATAATTTCATCGGTAGGGCGCGTGCCAAAACGTTCAGCGAATCTTCTCTTGGAGCGAAAAGCCGATTGGTCCATCTTCGTGGATAGACACGTGGCCGGAAGTCGGTATACCTTCCAAGCGTTTCCGCTCGACGATGAATAATACCGTCTACTCCTCCCACCGTGAAGCTCGCCTTTAGCGATCCGCCTTTTGTTCGTTCCTGCTCTTTCTCTCTTCTCTTAACCGTTCACGAATGAAAAGTATATGCATGTGTGTGTGCGTGTGCGTGCGCCTATCTCTCTCTCTCTCTCTCTCTCTCCGCGCGCGCGCGCGCGCGTGTGTGTGTGTGTACATAGGGATGGTCATGTTTTTGAAAGGTCAAAGAACGAGGTAGAGTAAAAAAATAGAAAAAAGAAAACAGAAATTAAAAGAAATACTCGATCAACCGAATTCGATAAGTTTGCGAATTTGAGTATCTTCCTATAAGTAAAAGTACGACTTTCGTAGTAGGTACGAAGTTTTCTTTGTGGTTCAAATTGAATTCGCTGAACTCTAGAATGGGAGTCCGAAGAGAAATCGGTGACTATCAAAAGAGACAGATAGATAGATAAATAGAGGGAGAGAGAGAGAGAGAGAGAGAGAGAGAGAGAAAGAGAGAGAGAGAGGAAAAAGGGAGATCGATCATGTAATCAAAGTGACCACTCGACAATTTATGTGATAAACGTGACGAGGGATCGAAGAAGAAGAGAGGGTAGTGGTCGCTGATGTGATACTGGTGGAGGTGAAAAGTTTATTTAAGACCAAATCATCCTTTCTCGATTAAGGTAAGAGAGTGCGTGTGGCGTGAGAAGTCGACGCGACGGCAACGACGTCGATAGAGAAGTAACGGAGGGTTGGGCGTCGTAGAAGGCCGGGCGATGGTACGTGTTATTGCTTGTATTGTGGTAGAACCCCTCGATCCAACGGTGTAAGGGTGGCTTTTACTTGACAAACTCTCCCTGGAGAATTCGACCTTCTCGCGGCCCTTAAACGGAACGAAGGAGTCGCTTTCTTGCACAGCAATAGAAAGAGGAAGGAAAAGGAAGGATGGGGGCTAGCTCACGTGAAAACTACTTGTTGGCCAATACGGTTGCCAAAATCGTCGAGTTATAGTTGAAAACACTCAACCGTTTTACTTTTATTTTCAGTTAACGACGAAAAACATATTATGATATCGGTTGGTAGTCAATGTTTTTAACAAGTGCGATAAATTCGATCATTCGATCATAATTAAAAATTTTTCATCATAATTCACTATAATATTGTAATTAAGGTTACTTTGACTAACTTTAACAAAATCTTGAAAACTTTTTCGTTTGTTTATACTTTTTTGTTTTTCGTATATATACCTATATGTATTAAGAATGCGACAGAGGGTTGGATGGGATCATAAATATTTTTTCCAACACTCGTTTTCCGCTTCGCGCCTTCGCGCTTATGTACCTCGTAAAAACTGAAATTTCCCTTCTGGCTGATTCCATGCTCGCACAGGAATTACCCCTCGAGTCGTTCCGTCTTGTCGCCTAATTGCGGACGTTCACGCATGTTGCGTTACGAGCACGCATATACGCATATATATACGCACACAGATATATGTATATACGATGAGGACGGCCACTGAAGTTTGTAGCTATATCGCTTTATATCAATCTTCCTAAGTGAGCAATGCATATGCTTGCACTTCACGCTGGAAAGTTTCTCTGCCTTGCGAGTTTTTAAGAACAAAGGTAAAGAGGGTAGCGGGGGTGTAGCTCTACGGTGTATTGCCACTGGACAGTATTCTTTCTTATGCATATATATGCATATATATGCGCACGGCGCGAGCACCGGCCGGATATAACCACCTGCCTGTCTCGTGAATGCGAGTTCGCGCGCGAGCATTCACGATCACGTTCACCTTTAAGAACGGCCTTTTAAAATCTAACGGGGGAGTAGCTGGCAAATTTATTGCCCTAAGGTGCCACAACGGGCGTTTATGATGCCGGTGCGAGTTAACGATACTAATTAGACGCTAACAAAACAGGAACGGACTTTATTTATAATCTCTTTTTATCTTTTATTTTCTTTTTATTTTTTTTTTTCTTCTTTTCTTTTTAATAAAATTATTCCATCTGTTTTGTTTATGCAAATAGAAAAAAAATAAGAAAAGAAAGAAAAGATATGAAAGAGATAAAAAAACGTCAAGACGTAGCGATCACTCTTGATCTTAAAAACTATATTATTAAAGATCTCGTCTAGTTCCTTGATTTCATTCCACGAGGATATCGAGCACTAGTTAATGCCTGTCATTTTCCGCTCTTCGTTGTTAAAGGAGATACGCGGTAAAGCAAATAAGGTGGGAGAACGCGAGGAGCATTATCCAAGTTTTGAATAAGCACTCGGTTCTTGAGCAACCAATCTTATCTGATGGTGAGAGCTGATTGATATCATCATAGAGCTTCGAAGGGTGGTTCGAGCCTCTCGTCTGCCGTATAAACCACCCCCATTGGCTTTATGAAACGCACGCGTAAGATAGACCCAGAGAAAAAGAGAGAGAGGGTGGAACCGAACGTTTAATGCCTTCGAGGTAGATACACATTTAATCATAATCTAATATTTAAAAGGTAATTTCACGGGCTGTTTACTTCGTGTAATCCAGCCCCTCCCCCACCCTCAGTACACGTACGCTTTTCTTCCCCTTTCGTGCGTTCGTATTCGTTCGAGCACGACGAACTATGGGAATCGCATTTTCATGAATAGAATCACTTCCTGCCACGATGTGTCCGCCATCACCATCGTTTCTATTCGCTTATCCATCCGTGCGAACTTTCTACCACCTAACTCTTTACCTCCAAAACGTTTAAACGTTCGTTTGTTCGTTCATTCGATCGGTCAAGAAAATTGTTTGGGGTTTTATTTTTTATGGGATTGAAGGGTGTATTTTGGGAGTTGTTAAAATTGAAGGGTTCTCATCATTTTGGGACCTGGAAGAGCTAGCTAGCTAATTGCCAGTATCTAATCAAGAGAAAGAGAGAGAGAGAGAGAGAGAGAGAGAGAGAGAGAGAGAGAGAGAGAGAGAGACAGTGTTCAAACGTCCACGTGGCGTGCTAATGAAAAAGCTAATATATTCGTTTAGCCCTCGTAAACAAGAGCGAGCGTCGTTATTATCGCGGCGAGAGGTCATTGCGATTAATCGCTCTCGCCGTTGATTCATTCCGCTTAATTTATACGTAAATTATACCCAGTCGCCCTTTCGGTGCTGCTCACAGTGAATAAGCATGAACTTCCGGTCTACCGTGCACCTCTGCTTAAGTTTCTCTCTGTATTACATTTATAACTCCTGGCGAGCTTCGGTTAGAAGCATACTTTTCCCTATCTCGCGACTCGCATGACAGGACCCAGGAGAGATCTTCGTTGATCGATAACGAAATAAAAGGGAGAGAGAAAAGTCAGACAGGAGATCGATCGTTCTTTCATCGAACGGGATCTACAGTTGATAATTTGAAGAAAAAAAGAGAGACAACAAATCGAGAACACATCGGTATCGAGCTAAATACCGATAAGATATAAGTATATGAGATTCGTGTAATTAGTTTCTTGCAAATACCACGATAATGGTATAATACAAGGTGGGCGCTGAAAAACATGTGTTTGTACAATTTATTTTTGTTTTATATCATTCAGTCTTTCAGTGGCAACTCTGTATATATCTAAGTACCTATGTATGTAAGCATTAATAAAGCGAAATTTGCGTGTCAACGAACGCATACCCTTATCATACGTTTATACGTACCCTAGTATATACGCATATACATATATAGGTACTTACATACGTACTTGCGTATTTGTACACCTATAACGTAACTCACGTATGCAGGTAGATCGATAGTACTCGTATAATTAATGATTATGTATCCAGTCCCAGCTTCATGACGTTAAACATAATAGGCCGCAGCGAGATTAAAACAAAAATAAATTCCGTTCTTTTTGCGTTAAGACGCAACGAGGAGAGGATAACAGAGGCGCAAAATACTTCACGGAAAAAAGGAACTTTTCACGGAAAAAAGGTCCTGCCTACGACTTTCGATCATAGTCTAAGAGATTAAAATGGCAAATCGACGACACGTTCCCTCTTTTTTCTTTTCTCATTTATACATCTACTTATTTATGTATATATCCAAGTATGTATAGAGAAAAGAGTTTTTCATATGTAGGAACACTGCGAAGTGGTAGGTTAATTAAAATAATCAAGATAACACGAATAAGCATCGAATAATTAGCGGTCTCGTGGCGAGCGAGATAACACGATCTTCGAATCGGCCCCGAGGACTTTCCGACCGTGAAAAGAATTTCACGCTGTAATTATCGTACGCTGTAATTTTACACGTTAATCGTTTCTTCTTTTTTCTTTGTTTTCCTTTCCTTTAGTTTCTTTCTATTCGAAATAATACTAAATAGTATTATATATGAGAATTATTTTTGTTAATTATATATTTATTTTTTTCAATAAATTCTCTTCTTATTAAAGATGATACCTAATATATATGCAGGTAAAGTAATCATTTTTATTAAAATAATTAGTTTCCCGTAGAAGATCATTGAAAATTTTACGTTGAACTTTAAGAATTATACCAAACTTCATTGTAGATAAAACAGCTTTAATGTATGTTAAGTTGGTTTTCCTCCGTGCTTATTAGTCACGGCATGCTTGAGCCACATGCAACGTCGAAATGGCCATCGTGTAATACGTCATAATTTCCATAGCGTGACTGAACACTCCTACAACGCCCCGAATCCGATTTCTTGTTGGCACCTATACATAGAAATACATATATGTGCGTTTGTGTGTCCGGTGTGCCCGTGTGCGTGTATACGTGCGCATGATAAGTGCGCGCGCGCACGCGCGCGTGTGTGTGTCTATATATTTTTCGTTTTTTTAACGGAAATAATTTGTATAAACGCAAGTACTCGACAGGAAAATATCGAGAATCATAAACGGAGAAATAAATTATCGGAGTACCCAGTGGAACGCTTGACCGGGAACGATGCGCGTTCACCTGCCCGAAACTCGCATATTTTTCCAATAATGTGTGAATTAGGTGTACCCTTTTTAACTCAAGACCGCTCAATATATTTCATTTAATTAACGATTCAAGTTTTTATTTATAGTTTTATTATTCGTACGATACAATTCAATTAGTTATTAAGTTCTCTTCGTCATGAAATTTGTCTTCTTTCTATATTTCTTACCATTTCACATTAATTCAAATAAGATAAGTCATATGAATGAATAATTCTAGAGGATATTATATCGATGATTCATTACGTGTCTGTGAATGAAGCAATTCAATAATTCACACCGAATCTATGAAGTAGTATGTTAATAATTCATAATCTGTAATGAAAGATTCGTCAATGAAAACTCGTACATTGATCAACTATTCTATAGACACACTTCAAATCATTTAATCATTTTCGTAAAAACAAATAAGTTTCAACAAATTCTAAAAACTACTTTCTTTTTTCCTTGATCGAAATAATATCTTTACGTAAATTGTAACAAAATAGAAAAAGTCCTTCGAATAATATTTATTATGATAATAATAAGAAGAAGAATAACAATATCTAATAATAATAGTAATAGTAATAATAATAATAATAATAATAATAATAATAATAATAATAATAATAATAATAATAATAATAATAATAATAATAAGAATAAAAATAAGAATAATAAGAATAATAATAATAATAATAATAATAATAATAATAATAATAATAATAATAATAATAATAATCGAACTACAAAGATGATCGAAAATGTCGAAAATAATTGATAACAATGTGATGTTTGTGAAGCGATTGAATTGACTTGTTCATAGAATCATCCTCGTGGAATCGAGTCTTTATTGACCGGTCAAATCGAGGATAATTAATTTTATATGCGATGGGTGTGTTACGTGGCGCATCGCCCAGAGCCCGATAAAACCCCGTTGACCCTCTACCACGAGAGCATGCGAACCATTTTGTAATAATACGCAAACGTACGGCTCGAAATCGGATTAAGTTCACTTCAACGATGTTTTCGTTACTGCCCTCCTCAAAATATGCCTACTCGAGGTACGATGTTATTCAGGTAATAATTCATACAATTTTGAAGGACCTTATATGAATTTATCGATCGTTTCGAAGTCCGAGATACTTGGCTTTAAAAAAAAAATATGTAGGTATAAAAATAAAATATATATCAAATATTAAAAAAAAGAAAAATCATTATATAATGTAATAACACAATTATTAGATACAATTTTATGGAAATCTTGAGTGAATGTATCGATAGAGCATAGAAAGATAATGCATTAAAAATAAAATATTTGTTGACATTAAAAATAATATATATAAAAAGAAAAGAAAAATATCATTAGAGAATGAGATAAACTTATATACAAGTAATAATATAATTATAATTAATGCGATTCTGAAGTATTTTAAATTGATGAATCGAGAAAAAGAATTTGATTCTCTATTTAAAATAAATTATTGAAAATAAAATACGTGTGGATACTAAAAAGAAAAAAAGAAATTATTATACAATAGAATAACACGTAGATCTTGTAAACCGATAAACATATCTTATTCGAAAATGATGAGTAGGTATTTATATACTCAAAAGGCATTGTTGATGTGACAGCTTAAAAGAATTATTCGATACTAATCGTCAGCGAGTAGGAAAGCTAATTTTTTAAAGAGCACAGTGAAAAAGGGGGTGCGAACAGGAAAGCAACCTACTCACACCCTTTTTCTTTCCTCCTCTCTCTCTCTCTCTCTCTCTCTCCTTCTGTCTCTCTCTCACTCTCTCTCTCTCTCTCTCTCTCTCTCTCTCTCTCACTCTCTCTCTTTCTCTCTCTCTTTCTCTGTCTTTCTTTCTCAACTTGATCGTACACGCAAACGAAGAGGAGCTTCACAAGCGACTCGCATTTCTCGCCCTCCAACAAGATACCAACCACCTCCGACCCCATGCTCGCTTCGACGAGCTTCTACACGCTCTCATACACGCGCTTTCTCGTTTGAACCAGCAACCACCCCCACCATCGCTCGGTCGGGCCGGTGCAAACGTCGTAACGCCGCAAGTGCTATCTGACTAACTATCGCTGATCCTAGCCGACGACGGTTTATGGGGGAAGCTCAGGGAAGAAATAACAGGCAAAAAGGGTAGACTAAAAGTCACCAGGATAAAACCGTACGCAAAACTAAACGATATCTACTTTGTGTACTTACGTATATGTTTGTACATATTTTAAATTGTTACGACTATTTTATCACTTTAATTTTATATTTTGAAAATCTTTTAAAATTTATCACGTAGATATCTTATCACTTAGAGTTATTATATAATGTTTCGTAGATATATTCCGATTTTCAAATATGTTTATTAGTAAAATTGTTATTTATTAACAAAACTTTTACACAGTACTCTTCATTTGTTTCCAAGTAAAAAATTAAATAATCTAGTAAGTAATATAGAAATTAAATACTCTCGAAAATAATCAGTTTTTTCTTTAAATAATTTACTAACAATTTACCAAAAAATAATAACGTTTTCCTAATGCGGTGCATTAATTACGTTCATAATTGTGCAATTAGATATTGTTATAATAATGTCAAAAAAACAATCTAATCACTCACTATCACTCTCAGTTTTTTCGGGAAGAATTAATTCATCTTAAAATTATACGTTTTTACATTCTTACGACGTAAACTCAGCTGTTAACGGAAATGATGAATTTTTATTTTTTATGTTAATCATTCTTAATGACAAGAGCCTATTATACGCTTTCTTAAATAAAGAACAATCAGAACAACGTGTACCTCATATAACTAAAGAAGATACAAGTTAGAAAATAAAGAACCAAATCCTATCTCAACTAATTGTTCATAAGCAATTAATAAAAAGAGTCCCGCAGCCCAGACGCAACTCAAACGCATCATAAACAATGCTAAATGAAATTAATCCAATCCCCAAGTACGTCGTCGGGTGTAGTTCAACGAATTAGAAAAAATAAGAGACATTTTAAACAACAAAGGAACAAAACGTACTAAAAATGCATGCAAATCCAAACGTGAACGTCTTCCCTAAAGAATATATATCTTTGAATGAAAATTGTTAAGATTTTCTAACCTAAAGGATTCTAAAGAAAGTTTTGAGGTAAAAGATAACGCTAAATGTGTCGGGTGTAAATAGCAGTACACCTGAACATCGAAAATATTGTTCAAAATTATGTCTAAAATTTGTTTACTTAGGCCATGAAGCTTTAAAAAACAGTAGGCCATCACTCCCCGAATTACTCTATATATGCATACAAGCATACACTCACAGTAATATTACAATATATATCATAATATATATATATATATATATATATATATATATATATATATATATATACACAGATATATATAGGTGTATATATAAGTATAATATGCGTATATCGATCATAAAACTATCCTAGAAATTATACTTGTTCTAACGTCCTTCTTCCGTTTTATTTTACGGTCGGAACGACTACGATAAAAACGTGAGAAAGAGAGAGAGAGAGAGAGAGAGAGAGAGAGAGAGAGAGAGAGAGAATGGGCCCGGGGTCATGAACGAACATATCGACGATCACGATGCAACATTCGATTCGAGGATAGTGCACGGTCTCCTCAAATATTAGCGGAGGATCGCGGGCTTCCCTTTGAACGAAAATCCCCGAAACTTCAATAGCGAATAATCGGAGACAGCTGGCTCGATGCGAAATCAAGTAGCGTAATAATACCTGGGTCTCCGACATTCAAACAGATAGAAGAAGAGAGAAAGAGAGAGAGAGAGAGAGAGAGAGAGAGAGAGAGAGAGAGGGGTAGAGAAAAAAGATAAAGAGAGAACGAGAACAAGAGAGAAAAAGAGAAAGAAAGGAAAACGAAGAAAATGAGGGTGGTACTGTTCGCTTCGAAAAATCTTTTCTTTTCATGAAGACATAGCGACGTATATACATACATATATACAAATGTGAAAGATGTAGAATATATATTTTAGAATAACTTTTATGAGAAAAATTCATATGAAAAAATTCGATGGAAGGAAAAAAGTCTAAGGAGAATTTTTTAATATTTAGTATCATATAAAACAATTTTCCAGATTTGACATTAAACGTATAATTTGAAAATTAATTGAAATGTATGTGTTAAGTACCTCAACCTATAAATATAAATATTATATTCTAAAATATACAACAAACTATAATTCTTGAAAAGAGAAAAGAAAGAGAGAGAGAGAGAGAGAGAGAGAGAGAGAGAGAGAACGTTATTATTTCATACTTTAATAATACATTTTTATTCCAGTTTTCACTAAAAGACGAATCCAATGCGTAATATAAAATGCTATGTTTCTTTTTCCATTTTCTCTTTTTCTTTGTTTTATTTCATCTTTTTGTTTTTCTTTGACATATAAACCACGTAAAATTGGAATAAAATTGAGATGATCCGTATCATCGCCGTTTGACAATCTTGTCAT
Source organism: Dolichovespula sylvestris (assembly GCA_918808275.2). NCBI lineage: Eukaryota > Metazoa > Arthropoda > Insecta > Hymenoptera > Vespidae > Dolichovespula > Dolichovespula sylvestris. Next base: position 1,099,008 of record OU964969.1, read on the forward strand.
CATTAATAAGAAGTTTACTATAAAGGGAAGCTATAGACGTTTTTTTATATGAAAAACGCAATTCGTTCGATATGACGTACCAATAAAATTTGGGTTTAAGTTTGACTTTTAAAAATGAGAAACAACTTTTCACTACAACCGGCTGTGTAAACCAATAAACCGATATCTCGTTTTTCGAAACGCACGGCCATATCTCTGAACGGAGAATCGAGAGCCGTCGGCAATTAATGTCCCAGTTCTTTCTTGTCTGTTCCCTCTTTTGCTTCTTCTCTTAACGTTGGCGCCTTACAAATAAAAGATACAACCTGAGCGATAACGCATGGTAATCGCGTGACTCCTTCAGAAAATTAACGCGTACTCGTCAGCCGGCGCGTAGATTTGTCAGGTGCCCTCGTAACGTTCCTTGACAAATTTGACGCCTCCTCGTTACCCGTCGCAAACGTCCGCTGCGATATCTTTTTCCTGTCGTTTTCGAATATTTATACTCTCCCTTTCTCTCTTTCTCTCTCCCTCTCTCTCTCTCTCTCTCTCTCTCTCTCTCTCTCTCTCTCTCTCTCTCTCTCTCTCTCTCTCTCTGTCTGTCTCTCTCTCTCTCTCTCTCTCTCTCTCTCTCTCTCTCTCTCTCTCTCTTTCTCTCTTTCTCCTTCTTGATTACAAATCGGTCGCCTCATCGAAATTAATTTTAAAACTGTAACGAACTATGAAAGATTCTTCTCCATATTTTCGATTTTCCATAGATACCTGCAGGTGTAATAAATATAATAACAACTCATTTATTATTATGGATTACTTATCTACTTATTTAATTAGTTATATACCTAAGTGTCTATGTAATGTTAATTACTTTATTTTCTCTTCCCATCTTCAAATCTCTCAGAATGAATATAGTTTTAAGAAGAAGTGACAATATTTTTCTTCGAGTATTATATCTATCCGTCATGATCAGACAACGAATAAAGAACGAAATCGTTCGATTTGTTCGAGGGAGCATCGTCGATGAACGAGGCCTTATTGGGATATTAATCGTCGTACCAGGCGAACGCCCTGTCCCCGAGTGTTTGCACGAGCTTTCAAGAGGCTGCAACACCCAAGCCGTCTTGCAACTAAGGCCTCCTACCAACCCCTCCCCTCCTCCTCCTCCTCTACCTCTTCCTCCTCCTTTGAAACGCAACGAAACACTACAAGAGAACCCCTTCTTCGAACCGTTCCCTCTCCTCGCCCCTTTTTCTTTTTTTCGAGCAGGCAACACTCGAAAGGCCTACTACCCTAAGCTTAGTATACTGCTTGACAATGACAACTACAACGACTATGACGAATATACCGAATACTACTCGGATACTTTCCGACGTACTCGACGAAGGCCATTCTTCGAATACGCATACATATACATATATGTGTGTGTGCATTAGTGTTGTTCTATATACGTATCTATATATGCATGTAATATATAGAAAATGTATCGGTGTAAAGGTAGCTCAAAACTTGCTAGGCGTATGCTCGATGAATCCTTCAAAATAATGGTTCGTCGATGGGCATCGTGTTTATAAAACATCGCCAAACCGAACTAATTGTTCGCTAATTTCCAGTGCCACTACAGAACCGCCGTTCCATTAACGATCCTACAAGCACCGTTCCAAATATAGCTACATACATATGTTAAGCATTTCTCCTAAAGACAGAGAGAGAGAGAGAGAGAGAGAGAGAGAGAGAGAGAGAGAGCGATAAGGAAGGAAATTTTTTTCTTTTTTAAACGTTTCCTTTTTATTCTTTTTTCTTTTTTTTTTTCGTTGTCTTTCTTATTTTTATATTATATTGCCATACGACTTCGTTAAGAAAAAATAGATAAACGTGGATATATATAACGTTCTGTCAATTCTTTATATTAATCAACAGAATGTTATTATGTTTAATATATATAGTATTTCTATTATTTATAATGAACCTGACGCATCCTTTAATATTATTCTCAATGTTTATAACTATACTTTTAGTTAGAGAGAGAAAGATGTATTAATGAATAGTTCCTTGCCGATTCTTTTAAAAGTCTATTCATTTTATTGGCAAAGGATTAAGAACTCTTTGGGCCATTCGACTTTGCCAAACGCGTTGGGTGATTTAATCCCTTTTCTCGATTTACGGATAAAAGGAAAGGCTCCGTTATCCCTGTTATATCCAATTAAGAAATCTGGCTAATTTTGCTAAGCTGATGATCTCATAATCCTCACTTAATTCTTCTTACGATAGCTTTGTGTCTGAAGATTCGTAATGGCTAACCTTCTTATTTAGCTATTGGCTTACTGCCGTCGATTCTTCAGAAAGAAGTCACCATTCTTTTTTGACGTATCCGTACAATGGGAAAAATTACAAAAATATAATATGAAGAAATTATTCTTAATAGTGTAAAAATTTAATTACTATTTCAATTTGAAATTTATTAAAAATATTTTTTATCATTTTATTCACATATATTTTAATTCGATATCTGCTAATCATCTGTATAATAATCATGAAAATATGTATGATATTTTTATATAGATATTAATTTCGCTAATTTCACTAATTAGTAAAACCCCTAACGTAAATAGAACGTAAATAGAAACAAAAGATTATAAAAGTTTGTTCATTTTACATACGGGTGAACAATTCTTTTCTTATACAGATATTCTTATCTCGTAAACAGATATACGCATTCCCGTATATTAATTTGGTTCAATTATCTTCTGATGAAAAGATAAATATCTAATATCTTCCTTCGTAAGTTTTATTGAGACCTATCTCAATGAAACTTTTATTTTAACGAAAAACAAAGCAAAAAAAATAAAAATAAACAAAAAGAAATAAAGAAGAACAAATGAAGAAATCAATAAAAATACAAATAACATACCAATCGTAGGTACTTACAAGATCAAAGAAGAACCGGCGAAGATCCGACAAATTTCGAGCGCACAACGCCGTGATCACAACACCATTCCTCTCTCCCCTAACGTCGGACACTTTCATCAATCCAAAAATCGTCTTAGAACGGACTTCTCGATACTGGTGAAGAGTTGTAGTTGATGATCCCAGAAAGATAAAAAGGAAGTTGCTTCCCGTTGAATAGAGACACGAACGTTTCGGAAAATGAAGGTATGCCTATTTCGAAGAGTTAATAAAATAATTGCACGTACTTCACGACATCCTCGAAATGAGATCAGCACGAGCGTTTGAACGTTCGAACCCGCACGATATTTTTGAAACCTTTTTGACCTTTCATCGCCGATTCTTCACTTTCTATTAAACAACGCAAGAGTCTCTTGTATCTATATCTCTTTCTTTCTTTCTTTCTCTCTCTCTCTCTTTCTCTCTCGCGCGCGCGCTTTCTCTTTCTTTCTCTCCAGTGTTCTCTTTCTCACAATTTCACTAAAGATTTTGTTACAAACTCGTCCTCTTCTTGATGATAAGAGAAGAAAAATACTAATAATAATAATATTAATGACAATGATAATAATAATAATTATAATATTACTAATAATAATAATAATAATAATAATAATAATAATAATAATAATAATAATAATAATAATAATAATAACAACAACAACAACAACAACAACAATAATGATCGACGATTATCAAGCTTCCACAAACAGTTCTATACGAAAATTCAATCTTCTTTTCACCGATTACTTGAAAAAATAATTTCGATATTCTTCCTCCCCTTCAAGAATCTAAAAGCCGAACGCGGTTGATATCCGTGATACGAAAGATTGTCGGTGATCGCCGGTTAGAAGGACGAAGAGTAAGTAAGTACGTGTATGTGCGATCGCCGCTGCCGAGAACTCTCAGACGAGCTTTTCCCCAGGCTGGCTGTGCTACCGCCGCTGTTTGTCGCTGCTGTTGGTGGTGGTGATGCTGCCAAAAGGGAGGCCGAAGATCGCAAGGAACAGAAAATGGGGCGGTGCAACGGGCGGAGCAACGAGCAACGCCAGGACAGCACGCCTACCCGTGGTTGCTCGACATCCGTCTGCCCTGTGGCACCCTCTTTCTCTCTCTCTCTCTCTCTCTTTCATTCTCTTTCTTTCTCTTTCTATCTTCCTATCTCGTTTGCCTCCTTGCCATCGTCGCTCGTTCTTTCTCCCTCTCCCTCCCTCCCTCTCTCTCTCCCTCTCTCTCTCTCTCTCTCTCTCTCTCTCTCTCTCTCTATATATATATATATATATATATATATATATATATATATATATATATATATGAAAACGAACTCGAGGTGACACTGAACGCGCCGACGTCAAAAGTGCAGGCAACCGACCAAAGTCTTACCATCCTCTTTCCTTTTTGTCTCTCCAGAGTTTCCATCATCCTTCTCAACTCTGACACAATCCAAAGCCGTTCTCTATTCACTATTCCGATCTTATCTCTTCCCTTCTTCTCGAATTATCGATCATACGACGCTAACCACGTTTTGACTTTACATTACAACTATTCCGATCACATTTCTATGTATATACATCACACACACACACACGCGCGCGCGCAAAATAAACTACATATATATATATACAAATATATATTATTTAAAAAATTATATATATATATATATATATATATATATATATATATAAGTCAAAAGAAAAAAATAGAAGTTGAAATTATTTGACAAAATGTTGCTAGTAAAATCTTGTTATTTCAGAGCTAGGAAGCGAATTAACATACATATGTATGTACATACTCGCACGAACGTGTACGCTTATTAGGAAGATATTTACTTGGAAACGTCGGGTGAAAGGTGAAAGCCTTTGAAAAGGCAGCTCTAAGGGGCGAATTGCGTTCCCGATGAAGAGAAGGAGAGAGAGAGAGAGAGAGATAGAGAGAGAGAAAAGAGGACGAGAGGGAGAGGATGAGAGGTAGGGAGAAGGATAAAGAGAATTAAAAAAAGAGGAAGAGGAGGAAGAGAAAGAGGTGTAAGAGGAGATGATTTCGAATCGAGAGGTCGACGAATGGGATCGCGAATGAATAGGGAGTATGGATTCGTGAAGAGCCAATGGGGCTGCGCGATGTCCTCCCTGCTTAGCGACGACCACGCCAATCGAGGGCGTTTTCCACCCCCAACGGCGTTCCTAGAGGGTGCTGTTCCTGCTGGTAATACTTTGCTAGTAGTGGAGGGTGGTTGCGAGGCGTAGTCGCGTAACCTTTTGACAGCTCTACCTGCTCGCTCCCTTAAAGACGACGGAGTTCATTAAATATGAGAGAGAAAGAGCAAGAAAAAAAGAGTGAGAGAGAGAGAGAGAGAGAGAGAGAAAGAGGTCTTTGGTAACAGATCAGAGACAGCTAACTTCGTAGCACCTTCTTCTTCGTCTCCTCTATCTTCTCTCCACTTTCATTCACTTACACCCACTCCGTGACAAGGACACAGTCGATGCTCCGACGCCTTTTCTTACCTTGGATTACGCAAACCCCTTTTACTCCACTCTGATCTTACTATTCTCAATCTTCTGACATCTATCCTTTTGTTAATAAGCAACCTATAAAACTTAACGAATCAATTAATAACATTACATAGTTGATGATTCATAATATTGCAATTTTTATTCAGATAAGTACTTGTTACTTTCTGAAATTTCTAATATTCTCTCTCTCTCTCTCTCTCTCTCTCTCTCTCTCTCTCTCTCTCTCTCTCTCTCTCTCTCTCTCTCTCTCTCTCTCTCTCTCTCTCTCTGTGTGTGTGTGTGTGTGTGTGTGTGTGTGTGTGTGTGTGTGTGTGTGTGTGTGTGTGTGTGTGTGTGTGTGTGTGTGTGTGTGTGTGTGTGTGTGTGTGTGTGTGTGTGTGTGTGTGTGTGTGTGTGTGTGTGTGTGTGTGTGGATATATATAAAGATATATATATATGTTTAATTAAATCTTCCTTAAATTTTGATGCATATCGGTAAAGTCGATTGTTAAAATCAATTTTGCCTACGATGTAACCCATCTATTTAATAATATTTTATTATCACTATATCATATCAATGAAAATTAATATATCGCGAAATATCTTCGATTCAATCCTATTTCTTTTAATAGGGTGATACCAACAAAGCAGGGAAGTTTTGTTTGAGATGGACAGCCCTCTTAGAGAAAGACTTGTTTTATCCGTTGTTTGTCCCGCGACAAGTTTGGCGTCGATGCACGTGTCCTGCCATATGACAAGCGTGTTCGATACCTATGGCGTCGCACGCAACCACTCGAAAGACAATTCGAACTTCTAAATTCAAACTCGTCCACGTGAAGCCCACGATGAATTGGATTAGACTTATTTACGTATGTATGTATATATGTATTTGTGAACTTACTTAAATACGTCGAGGGAGAGTGTGTGTGTGTATACTGAGTGTGTGTATATATATATATTTTCGTCTAGTAATTGTTTTTATCTCTACATTAATCTGAAAATAAATTAGTAGATATTAGTTTTTCTTTTTCTATGAAATCATTCGTGAAAAGAAAACATGAAAAATATACGCGTCGATGGAAATATCGATTTCAAAAAATAAATAAATAAAAAGAGAGAGTAAGAGAGAAAAAACGTAAATGATGCATATCCAACGATGGCGCGGAGCAAATAGTAATCCACCCGACTGTTTTCACTATTCGAAATACTGGTTTTTCTCAATATTCATAACCGACACGGTTTCTTTTTATGGGATGGATTAAATCCTTCAAACCCCCTCTTATGAGAATTTTTACGTAACTATTACTATTAAGTATATTAAGTCTTCATAATAATTTGACTTCTTTTATTCAATCTATGTATTAACCATGATCTCGTCAGTCTACGTCAGATTTTAATATTCAAACATTTCTACTGAAATAGATAATATTTTAAAATAGATTAGACAATTTGTTTAAAAATTAAAACGAAACATCTGTATATCTTATAAAAATGTACTGTAAAATTTCAATGGGATTGGTTCGGTCATTTCGTTAATTTTTAATATAAAAAAGTTTATAAACAAATTTGCTTTATCCAAAAAATTTTCAAACGATCGATTAAAAAATTTGAGTCGTACTTATAATGATACACAAATTGTGTGTAAAATTTTATTATATTTGATCCCTTCAATTTATTGCTATAGTTAAAAAAAATATTTACACCCACAGACACAGATACGATACACTTCATCATTCTCAAATCGACAATTCCTTTGAAAATTTTATTACATATTAGTTCGTTTTATTACGCCGCATTATATTAAGGGCTCAAAGAAGACAAGAGAACATGTAAACAAAACAAGAAAGACGGTTGCGCGCTCTTGGCCTTGAGCACTGGAAGACATTCACTATTCTCCCATACAAACGTTTAATATTCGATACACTAAACAGCTTTCCAGAAGTGTTCGAGCCCGTTCCTTTTTTCAAATTTGTTAATACATTAATTTTTATGAAATTAATTCCTCATTTATATTACATATCTTGTTTTTCTTTTAAGTTCTGCTTAATTACTTATAGTTTATTAATTGTAATCGATCGTATTTCGTAACATATTCAAATTTTGCATATATCACATATGTGGATTTTTATGTGTAGATACATATACATACGTACGTACATCACAAACACCCTATATAGATAAAGATTAATTTATTTATTCCATATTTTGAGCGTGTAAAAATAATTTAGAAACATGATTTAAACTACAAATGATAATATATATATATTATATATATATATACACATGTTTATATTCTATATTTATATTTTATATTTATATTTTTATTTATATTTTATTGTAAATCATATTTTGTCTACACAGAATTAATTGTTACTTCATATTTGAAATTTTCAATATTTTTTAAATATGTTATACTTTTAGTTTATATACAGTACAATTATATTAGTATAAATAATACTATAACCTTAATTATAATACAAATAGAAATAGGTTTTCAAGAGTTAGTCTATAGAGTTTCTATTTCTTCCCTGCGTTTAATCGACTAGTTAAGTTTATATTAAACAATACCAAAAGTTTCATCCATAATTCGTTTTTTGATTGATTTTATATTTATATTCAAGTGATTAATATTAGAATCTTTCAACTTTGAGTTCTCCGTATACAGCAACATCCACGCGGTGAGACCCGGGCAATCAATATTAGTTGCGATCAAATATTTATCAGATATTTGATAAACGATGCAACACAAGTAATTATTATTAAATTAATAGTTGCATTTAAATTCCACTGAAAATTGGCATCTTGCTTATATTGACATGTTATTACATGAAAGAACATTTAAACACAAAATTTTATTTTAATATTTACTTATCACAATGATTCATACATGAATTGTATTTAAAATATTATAATATTTTCTAAAACATAGTGCACAACATATTTAAAAAAAAAAGGAAAAAAAAGTCATAGTACCTGCAAAACTCTTTAAAACAGTATAGAAAAAAATCCTATTTTGCTGTGAAAAGTTATAGCAAGGCAACGTCTACTTGTGATGGTTGATTCTATTATATGTGAAACCATCCTATGGTCTTACCTAAAAACTTATCTTTTTTCTTTTCCTCTCCATTCGAGACCTACATATCCACACACACGCGCACACACACACACACACACACACACAAGATACCTATACCTGTGCGTGATTGAGAGTACTATACGTTTAATTAAAAGTTTCTTTTTTCTCTTTTATTTTCGAGTCTACGCTCGCAAGGAATAACTGGAAATAAAAGTAGGAAGGAAGAATTGGGATAGAGTTCTCTTTTTCTATTAATCTCTATCTCTCTTGCAAGCTCTCTTTATCTAGACAAATTTCTCCCCGCTGAGGGGAACTTCTGTGCCCCGGACAATCTATATCGGTTTACAATGATAAAAAGCAAACACGGGAAATAACGCGAGGAATTACTGAACCAAACAATATGTCCCCCGTTTGTAAAGAGGGATATATACATACATACATACATATATATATATATATATATATATATATATAGAGAGAGAGAGAGAGAGAGAGAGAGATACGCTGGGATATATTTCGACGTCGGGAAACGTTCGTTCGAAGTAGAGGGTGAGCCAACAGATTTTCACCACCCTATCGCTCCCTCTCTCTCTCTCTCTCTCTCTCTCTCTCTCTCTCTTCCTCTTTCGGTTGCTTTTCCCTTGGAGATTCCTCTCGTCTTGCAATAAAACGATACGAACGACACCGAGTCCTCGCCGAGATTTGTCTTATTATAGGCTCGTATTTTGTCTTGAGAAAAAGTGGAGTGAGGGAAAGGAAACAAGATAACTGAATGGAAATGGTAATAACGGACAATTCCAAGGAAATAGGAAATATTTATCGTTGTTTTTGATATATTGGGATCTGATCAAAGACAAAGATAAAGAAAAGTGATTTCGAACGAAGAAAAATAAGAAGAAGAAGAAAAAGAAGATTAAAAGCGCATGGCAGGAAGAGGAGATAGCTCGGGGAAAGCGTGGTTTGGCTAAAAATTGGTACCCTTTTGCTCGCGGGTGTCTCTTGGCGAATGGTACTCGTGTAAGCAGCGACTAGTGAGGTAAACTTGAGTGTCTGCAGGGTTAGCTAGAAAAAGAGAGAGAGAACGAGAGAACGAGAGAGAGAGTGAGAGAGAGAAAGGGTCGTAAGGAGGAGTAAAGGGGACAGGGGGTAAAGGGTAGGTGCAAGGAAGTAGGGATGTAGGAGGCAGCGAGAGACGAAAGCATCCCCAAGAGGATAGCTTTTCCTTGGTTTGAGGCATTTCGTAGGCGATATCCTCATAGCTCAACTCGCTTTCCACGTTCTCTACAGGTTTGTTCATATCTCTCTCTCTCTCTCTCTCTCTCTCTCTCTCTCTCTCTCTCTCTCTCTCTCTCTCTCTCTCTACTTTTCACAGCATACGGCTCTTTTTGAGCGTTCCTCTTCGCCGTAGTCATCATAGTCGTTGTCGTCGTCCTCTTCCTCCTCCTTCTCCTTTTCCTCCTTTTCCTCCTACTCTTCCTATTCCTCCTTCCTCGCTATATCCCTTCCCATCAAGCGTACACAGGGCACCACTGGCAAGAAGTAGACAATTCACAATTAGCAAACACAAACAGAAGTACGAGTGGCTTCAAGTTGCTTGGGACGCGGTGGCAACGCGGGCTTAGCCGGAAGCAAATGGTGGGGTAGAGGCTTCTGGGATGCGAAGCGACTAGCTTGGCAGTCCCTGAGCGTCAGCCTCCGCTTCAGAGTCCTCTTCTCTCTTCGCGTACTCACTCGGACCCGACAGAGACGATCGAAGACACACGTATATTTTCGGATAACGGGTGTACCTTCGATGTATGTACCTTTCTCCTTTCCTTTATTTTCATTCAATTCTGTACTTTATTCTATTCTATTCCTCGTTCTCTTCCTTTACCTCTCTCTCTCTCTCTCTCTCTCTCTCTCTCTCTCTCTCTCTCTCTCTCTCTCTCTCTCTCTCTCTCTCTCAATCTACCTATCTATTTAACTATCTATTTCACACGTTCTTTGTCTCTTTTTCTTTTTTTTCGTGTTCATCTATCGAGATAATTCACTGAACTTTGCTGTATAATCATTATATCCATTTTTCATTTAACGTTTTCTATTCATTATTCTTTAATCTAATTCGTGTCCTGAACAAATATCAAGTAATACATTTTCTGTTTTTGATATCTTCACTTTTTCTAATAAGTCTAAAGCTTTTTTAAGCTGTTCTTTATTTTTCATGTCGTGTATACCGATTGCAAAGTACACCCGGTATACACACGCATCGGTCTTTCTCTCTCTCTCTCTCTCTCTCTCTCTCTCTCTCTCTCTCTCTCTCTCTCTCTCTTTCTCTCTCTTTCGTCGTTGCGTTGGAACACTCGAAGCCCCAACCAGTTACGGCAACAATAGGCTTTGTCTTCGCGCCGTCGGCGCTCGCAAATTGGTAGAAATCTTGATTAAAGGTGCAATTCCGCTGCTGCCTACGGACAAATATGAATTGCACCCCCGATCCTACCGTCCCTTTTCTCTTTCTCTTTCTGCTTCTTCATAGTTGTGTCGTTGTCGTCGGCGGCGTCGTCGTCGTCATCGTCGTCATCATCGTCATCGACGTTTCCTTCTGTTTTTCACCGACCCGCCCAAATGAAAATGGAAAAAACATATACTTACGTTACACGCTCCTTTTGCTGATGCGTCTCTTTATCATATCAATTTTCTTCGAGAAAATGTCAGGAAAAATGTATTGGATTGATCAATAATTAATGTCGTACTGTTCAATATTTTATATATAAATGAAGAATACTATAATATTGTTTACTTATATTTTTCTTAATAATATATATCGAGGAGTGGCTAACAAGTACTATCTGTGAGATGTACCTCTTTCCAGTTTATTTCGAGAAAAAATATATACATAGATATATTATATCTATATACTATATATTTTTACAGATCTGTAAAATAGCGAGAACGTTTTATATATTAGGTTGATCAATAAGTAATATCAGACTGTTTCGTATTTTATATTTAAATAAAAAAATATTATAATACTTTTTACTAATATTTTGAAACAATATAATATTAGATTAGCTAATAAATAATGTCCGAAAATTCAGTATTTTATATCTGAACAAATAAAATTAATATTTTTAAATATCATTTAATAATAGTATAATATTCGGTTGACCAATAAGTAATGCTAGAATTTTCAAATAAAAAAAATGCGTATTGTTTATTAAAATATCATTTTAATCATTATCACATTGTTTATTGGTCAACTTAGTAGAAATTATATGTAAGTAGACATTTAATGATTATATTTAACAAATAAATAATGATTGTATAATATACAATTATTATGTAGAAAATAAAAAAAAAAACAAAAACGAACAAGAAAAAAATAAAAAACCTCTCTTAATGCGTACATATATGTTTATAATATTTTCTATAAAAGATCGGATGCCTCTTGCAATTGAATACTTCTTTACGTTATTTTTCGGCATTTAGAATAGGTAATACAGATAACAAAGGATCAAGCAGGATTCGATCTATAATTTATTTCAACTCATTAATTGTTTCTCGAAGGTTGAATCTATGCTTGAAGACATAGAATAAAATTTAAAAAAAATTGAAATGATAAGTTTGCGTGGATTGTTTTTGTGGTCATTCAACGATCGCCATTAATAGCATATTATTTATCCATAGCTAGGAAATCTACTTATTTTCTCATTTGTCGACCATCGTCGAAGATAATCCTATTGCGGGATTACTTGCCGACGTGTATCAACGTACACGGTCATGTCCGACGCAGAAATCGGACCAAGGGAAATATAGTATAGAAATGGAATAATAATGCATTGTATATGACAGATGTGATCGAACCTCTTGCAATAATCCGTGTATTAGTCTCTACTGCAATACTAAAATCTATGACCAAGCAACATACGTATATGTATATATATATCGTGTGTGTGTGTGTATTGTGTGTAACTACAATCACATTATATATGTGGATGAATATACTAAGTAAATATACATATATATATATATATATATATATATATATATATATATATATACACATACACACACACATATATATATCATATAAGTATGGTTTGGACATAGATATGTATATACACAGTATGTAGCTTCGTTACAAGAGAAATAACAAAAGAATTACACTAAGTATATGTGGGGTCTTAATACAGTGAAATATTCTAATCTGATAATAGTGTGATATAAGGTAGAATCATAACAATGATCGTTATCATACAATTCGTACAACGTTCTACTTCGTTACATAATTTTAAACATATATTTACATATATATATATATATATATATATATATATATATATATATTTTTTTTTTCGCGTTAATACGAAGAACGTTGAAGGTCAAGCATCTGTTCGAAAAAATTATTCTGAAATTAATCGAATGAAAGGATATAAATTACTGATATAAATGGTTGAATTAATGGCACGTTAATTACGTAGCATTTTATGGATTTACTTCATACTAATTTCTTCTCATATACTACCACCAACAGTGCAGAATTTCTATTTATATAAAAACACACGTATGCGCACACCCCAGCACACACTTCAAAAGATCAAACGTGGCATAACCCATGTGTACCGCGCAAGGTAAGTACACACTATAATATTGAGTCAATTTACATAATGATAATCGAGACGTACATTTAGGAAAAAGCTCTATCCGAATTCTGAGTAGAATCATTCTCAAATATTGAAAATGTTGTGTTTAATTTTCGAAAGGATGTCGATATCGAATTTTATATATTACGAAAATATATTTGATACAGTATTGAAATACATTTTTTTCCTTTTTTGTTAAATTCGATTCATTGATATGTATGTGGATAATTTAAAAACATTTCAATGTTTAAATTAGTTGTATTGGTTTATTTTATTTTTTTTTTATTTTTATATTAAAATTAATAGAAATGTTTGTTACGTTATACATTTTATTGCTCAGGTTTTCACTTTCTTAGTTATAAAGATTTGTGTGTCTAATTATTTTGGGTTGATTACAAGTTAATTATGAGTCTGATTACAGTTAATTTTAATCATGAAAATTAATTTAATATAAAGGGATATCACGTTACTGTGAATATGCTAGTAGTGTCATCTTTTATAAGAGCAAATTATCTGTCGATGATATAGATTTTCAAAAATTAGAAAACAGATGATAAAAATGTGTCTTATCATTTCGTATCGCACGCAACGTTATCGACGAGTTTTGTGATGCTGTTAGAATTAGGAATTTATTTTTTATTTTTAATTAAATTAAGATTCAAATCTGATTACATGCTAATATGGATATTATTGAATTGGATCTTTTATAAAAATTTATTATTATATTTATTTTTGGACGTGTCGGTAACGTAGATTTGAACAAAATTACATTCTATTTCTTGCGTGGGTTCATCATTGTGTCATTGACGTCACTTCGCCTTGTAAGGCATTTTGTATATATTTATCATTAGTTTTGTAAAAAACTTTTCCTCCGTTTATTACAATCAAAATAAATCTTGTAAAGAGTTTTCTATAAGTTTCTATAAGTACATACGTCTTTCTGTGAAACGAAAAGTTCTTTTTCTTTCTTCATCATACAACATGATTTGAAGAAGACAGAATTTAATTACAAGTATTACTCTAAAATCACGGTAACAAAGACAACATTTAAATGTTAAAATATAGAATTGTATTTATTTTTTGTCTTCAGCATATCTGTTTATATTCCAGAAATAACTAATATATACGTTATTGCCAACATAAACGTGCTTCTACATGTATACTATGGAAAGTTGTTTGCCCTATGTTCTGACTGGTAGTATTTTTTATGGATTTGGAATAAAGTGGTGCTATGAATATGCCAAGTTCTGGATCTCATTAAGACCAAAAGAGAATGAATCAATGACAAAGGGTCTTAAATTTTGGAAAAAATGTAAAAGAGTATTAACAAATCATCCGATAGAAGGTAGTCTTAAGTTAATAGCAACTGCTATAGGTTTGTCTGGTACTTTAACAAGTGGTTTATCAGATGTTGGAGTAGTTTCTCATAAGGTCGTACACGCGACAATGTATCTCTTCTTTGCATTTTCTGGTCTGGTCGATGTTTTAAATTTTTATTTTCCTCATAACGTCAGTGATGGTTTAGTTAAGATGGCTTTAGCACAAAGTTTTTTTGTGGAAGGATTTCTTTTCATTTGGGCAAACGTTGATGAAAGTTCAGCCATTAATATAATCTTAGCAGGTATCGTATGGACAACATCTTTTGCTATTACCTTAGAACTTGTGTGGCCAGAAATCAAACTTTTAAGGGCTTGTACAACTCTTTTACATGGTGGATGGATATCACACATGGTTCGTATGTACCGTGTGGAACCTCTCTTACCAGCTAAAGTTGCTTTGGCATTCTCTTGGCATGTAGCAGCTGCATCTGCTATAACATTATGTATTGTTTGTATTACAAGAAGCTGTGCACCAAAGTTAGTAGTAGAAGAACCACCTGAAATACCAATTTATGATTATTGCCAAGAACCGGATCAAAGAATATAACTGAATCATTTAATCGTGTAGTGATTTTAAATTTGATAGATTTTTGTCTTCAATTATCAGGTAGTGAGATATTTATACGACATAAGTAAAGATAAAACCATACATAAGCGTAATTATACTTCTTGTTATTATGTATGAAATAATGTACGATGTAGTACAAGTTATTTCAAAACACGTTTCATAATAATAGTATTAATACTATATTGCAATAATATTAATATCTATATAATACTTAAAATACTGATCTACGATGATATCAATTCAAATAAGACTGTGCCTTATGATCTTGTTCGTTATATTTATTAATGTATTAGGAAACCATATATTCTTACTATATTTATAATAATTTATACACTATTTTTTATTTTCTATTATGTGCCAAATTAAAATTTGTAGCATTTGATACATGAATATTGTATTTCTAGTTGTAAGTATAATTTTTTTAATACAACGTAATATACTAACAAGACTTTAGTTGTTTATTTTATGAATATAAAAAACAAGGAAATGAACGAAAGTATCTCGTATTAAAATATTTCGTATATATTAAATTTCAAATATAGCGCCATGATGATGTCGGCCATGCAATATAATTCTCCTCATTCGTATAATAATTACATTGAGATAATAATTAATTAGAATCTTTTTATAAATATAGAAATCTCCATTATTAATTAATAATCACATTATACTTGGTATTCATTGTTGTAAATAAATTTATTATAAAAATTTAATAAATTGAATAAATGCATATCGACCTAGATAAAATCGTCCATAAATAAATTGGCCAATAGGAGTACACTTCTTGAGTAACACAGTACGTCCAAATTGGTGTGTTGAAAACACACCCAAATCGTAAGAATCAAACCGGCTGAACCCAACCCTGTGATATGTAAGGAACGTAATGTGTCATTTTTCACGTGTTACCATATATTTTTGGTAAAAGGAGAAGGTAGTAAAAAAAGCCTTAAGGATACAAACAAGGAGTATTAAAAGTTTGTTATCCTTTTGTAATAATGGTAAGAAGTTTCTTTAAATTTCCTGATATGAAATATACTGCAATATATCTAAAAGAAGGATGTACTTTATCAATAATACAGGATGTAGTTGCTTTATTATCTCTTATTTGTGATATCTTTATTCTATCGTATATTAATATTATATCGGATGAAATTTTTTTCTATATATGCATAAGTTATGAAGAAAAGTTGATATGTACCATAATGAAGAAGAAACTATAATTAATGGATAAATCTTTACATGAAATTATTGATTCTCTTTATTGAACAAACCTTTATATTTCTGTTACAGTCTGGAACATTGAAACCTTATCTTATGGCGGTGAGACGTACTCTTACAGCTGCTATGTGTCTTGAAAACTTTTCTTCCCAAATAGTAGAAAAGCACAATAAGCCAGAAGTAGAAGTTAGAGCAAGCAAAGAACTTTTGTTAACACCTATTTTGATTAGCAGAAACGATAAGGAAAAAGTATTAATAGAATCAAGTATAAATAGTATGAGAATAAGTATTGCTGTTAAACAGGCAGACGATCTTGAGAAGATTCTATGTCATAACTTCACAAGATTCATGACTATGAGAGCAGAACACTTTATGATACTCAGGAGGAAACCTATAGAGGTAGATATATAATGATGACAATATCGATTTATTATATTTTACTGAAAATAATGTTTTTATTCCTTTAACAGGGATATGATATTAGTTTTCTTATCACAAACATCCATGTAGAACAAATGTATAAACATAAGATAGTAGATTTTGTGATTCATTTTATGGAGGAAATTGATAGAGAAATCAGTGAAATGAAACTATCTATGAATGCTAGAGCTCGTATATGTGCGGAAGAATTTTTAAAGAGGGTTAGTATAGAAATATTATCTGTATAAGAATGATTAATATAAAATTAATATTAATCTATATTAATATTCGTATAATATTGAATCGCTATTCATATTTAATGCTATTAATTTTCTTTAATATAATTTTATTTTCAGTTCTAATTTGTGGAGTATGAGTTGTTATTGGAAGAGCGATAAATATAAATGTCTATAAATGAAAGGCCGTTGAAGCAATTAAAATTTTTTCGAATACTAATGTTAGTAAAGATCATGAATGTTATAATAATTTACTCAAGATGGTCCCTTATCCATCAGAAGTATCTTAACCTTTGGTTCAATTTCACAAACTAAATTTTATCAGATCGAGGTTATTTGGAATATAAATGATAAGTCTGATATAAGAGTAAGCGTAAGTATTATAGAATTTTGATTCGTTATCATAACAAAAGAAATTAAGAGAGGATTTAGGATAAATATATTCACGCAAAAAGAAAAAGGAAATATATAGACCAATTTAAGAAGTGAAAAGAAAAAAACTCTAGATACATTATTGAAAAAGTAATAAAGCTGCAAAGATTCTTAGACTGGTTTTTCTTCGAATTTATGGATATTATATTGTCTGCTTGTTTAATGTTTACAATACATTAATAGGAAAGTATTTATAGATCATAGACACATCAATTAACATTTACAACTATCTTCCAATCTTCTTCTCTCAGAAGTATGAACATAGATAATCGTGTTAGTTAATATAAAACTTTCTGTAAACTACTTGTAATTTTATACCGTTAAGTATCGTAATCGTCTAAGAACGAAGGAGCTATTATAAGGATAGCTAGAATTAAAATTACACTAAATAATGGAAAGATATATAATATTTGCGAGCGGGTTCATCTGACGCACGATACTAAAAAACTACGTGTGTTGAAACGTTAGTATATTTAATATCAATAAAATTAACGTCCACCGATAATTATATTGTAACGCGTCGAAGAACTGCCAAACATTATTTAGTATAACAGGAGGAAGGAACTGTAATTAATTATAATTATCCTAATAACATCGCGATAAATGCTAAAGAGTTAATAAGAATTATTAATTGTATCTAATGTAATTAACAATTACGGAAAATAATTCTTTAAACTTGATATCGCGTAAATAAGATTTAACGCAATAAGGGATATACATATTATCCTCTTTACTATTAATCGTATTATGTATTTTCTTCGCATTTCTTATTTTAAATCCAGTCATCGTCGTCGTCGCCTTCACTACCGCCTCTTCGTTTTTAACATGAAATTTTGCACTTACGACATTTTCGACGTCATTGGGTTTAAAAAAATTAAAAAGGATATATAACAAAGTATATTTTTCACCGATTCACACAACACGTATATGTATATTATTTAATTGTTAGTTATAGAATTTATTGCGCGTTGATCCGAAGTGTGGATATTTGAGAGAAAGGGATAATATTTTTCAACAAAAAGAAGAAAAAAAAAACAAAAAATGAGATAAAGAACAAAAAAAAAGATTAAGTAGAAAAAAGAAAAGAAACACGAAAAGATTTGTATTTTTTGTTTTGTTTTTATTCTCATCATCTCGCAATAATCACGCACAACTAAGCCAAATATTCCAGATTATTTCCCTCGTACGAGTCCGCAACACTTATTCTTCCGTCTCCAATTTTGTTCCCTATTGTCATCTTTTTTCCCTCTTTCAATTTTCGACCATTCAAGTAATTCGTAAGATTTAAACAAATAATATAAATAACAATAAACGGTGTAAGTCGATAAAAGAAAGAGCCATCGTTCATTAAGTTTTATAGCTCATGCTTTCGACGCCTTTGCGATGGCAACACGTCGACCAAAGGCATCTTTTTCGAAGGCTGGAATCCATCACGTTCGCGGTGACTTCTCGTTCCATAGTGGAAGGGTGTCCTGTCCGATAGAGGCAGTCACGGCCAATCAGGCGTTGCCTTCAGTCAGTTTCGATTCGCGAGTTTTCTGAACACGAACTGTTCCGACGCGATAACGAAACGTTCGCGCGTTTTCTTTCTTTCATTCTCTTTCTCCTCCCTCTCTTACTCTCTTTTAAACGCGACGGTATAACTGTCGTACAGGTCGCGTATTTGCAACGCGAGAAAGCTACTCTTGTCAATCTCGCGTATTTTCTAAAGACTATGCCGAGCGTCTCGCATACGCTAGAAGCTAGTTTATAATGGAGCGCGCGTCTAGTGGACATTTTTGAATTTGTAAGAAGGGTAAGTGGATAACGGTTGAAACGTTGAAGATATTATTTCGTTTCATTACTGTGAAGGATTTCAAGAGAAAACGTTTACGTACGAAAATTCGTCAATAAAAGTTTATTATACTTATGATGATGATGATGATGATGATGATGATGATAGTGATGATTATTATTGCTATTTATCTTTAAATATTTTATTTATTATTACTACTACCATTATCGTTATCATATCGTATGAAAAAAATGTCGTCCTCCGAAATCATTTCTCGCTGACGTGTAATCGAAGAAATTAACTAAAAAAAGCCCGAGTTATCGTAATATGTATAAAAGCTTTTATGTATATATATATATATATATATTTATATACACACATACGAGTATCATAAATTTTATTTTATCGAAACAAATTTTGACGAACGTTTTCCACGTTAGATACAAAACTTGTGGACATTGCGCAAATAAATAAATAAATAAATATATATATATATGTATATATATATATATATATATATATATATATATATATATACGTATCCATAGATAAACTCATAGGAAAACTCAAATGCTTCATAACGATTAACTCGAGCTCTAATGATTACCTGCGAAATCATAGTTAAACAATTGGGAAAGGTAGTTCTCGTTCGTGAGAATCGACCATGGATATGAACAAAATTAAAAAAGAAAAAAATATCTTAAAAAAAAATAGAAAGAAAGATGATATAGATATATGTATAATAAAACAGATATAAAATATGACAATTTCGAATCGAATCGAATCGTTGTCCCTAAATCATTCATTTTAAACTTGATCCTTTCGAAGTCGACTAGAGTCTAATTCTTAACGGTGCTCCGTCCGAGAAAGCCCAAAAATACACGGAGGAACGGTGAGCAGAGTCACGTTGACTGTTTGGTGAGAGAGAGAGAGAGAGAGAGAGAGAGAGAGAGAGAGAGAGAGAGAGAGAGAGAGAGAGAGAGAGAGAGAGAACATGAGGATAAAACAAGAAAGAAGAATTCTTGCAAGCGATTAGCGCAGGAAGCTTTTCGTGCGACCGATATCTTTCTCTCTCTTTTTTATACATACGTACATGCATATACATATACGTATCTTTTTTTTCATCCCTTCTATAATCTCTACTTTCTTTCTCTTTCATTCATGGACGACAAAGCAACGATAATAACGGCGGCGCGACGGCGACAACGACAACGACGAAGCATCGACGGTGGTGGTGGTGGTGGTGGTGGTGGTGGTGGTGCTGGCGGTGGTGGTGGTGGTGGTGGTGGTGGCGGCGGCGGCGGCGGTGATGACGGCGGCGGCAGCGTCGAGCTTGCGCGACGCCGCGTGCTTTTTACGCCGACGCCGACGCAGCGGCCGTGGCTCGGAGTCGGCGTAGTCTGGGACCTGACGTCTCCCGATCGGGAACGGGAAGCGAGGAGCCGAGAGGAAAAAGAAGAATCGTCATCGTCGTCGTCGTCGAGTCAGAGGCTATTCGAGAATACGAGCAAGGAGACAGAGAGGGAGGGAGGGAGGGAGGGAGAGGGAGAGAGAGAGAGAGAGAGAAATAGATAGAGAAAGGGCTGGCTAGGAAGGGAGGAAGAAAGGGTGGGAGGGAAGCGGGGAAAGAGAAAGAAAGAGACGGAGATTCGCGCATGTAAGGGTTACTTGCCGGAGGAGAAGGGTAGTGGGAGAGAGGAGAGGGGTGGGGTGGGAGAAATAGAGAAAGGGAGAGAGAGAAAGAGGTACATAGAGATAGATAGAGAAACGAACGGAGAAAGAGAAAGAGAAAGGGAGAAAGAGTCTTGCGTGCGGCACGAGAAAACAGAGAGAGGGTCTAAGTCGAGAGTTAGGAGTTGTGGCTCGCGTTAGATAGGATGCGTGTACCTGGGTGCGGTGTCCCACCACCACCCGACAACCGACGGTTCAGTAACGACGAGGACGAGTATAACAACGAGGAACGCAGCATCACCCTAGAGACTGCTATCACTTATCAGAATAAAAACGAGAACGTCGGCGAGAAGAATAATAAACGGAATAACGGTAATAATAATAACAACAACGTAGACGACAGTGCATTCGCCAGGAGATTACTACAGTCGTCGGGTCTGAGAGACAAGAGGATCTTCGTCGTCATCGTTGACGACGAGAAAGAAGAAGAGAAAGGGAAAGAGGAGAAGGAGAAAGAGTTGAAGGTGGTGGAGGAGGACGAGAAGAAGAAAAAGAAGAATAAGACAACGACGAGGAGCCGTCGTTGTCGTGAAATCTTTAACACTTTTTGTGTCCTTCTATTTTTCCTTATCTTGAACAGGATAACACTTTGTCGATTGTTGTCAAAAAATACAACTCGTAGTGTCGTCGCTGTTCGTTTTTCGCACCGTTTACCCACCGTCCTCGTGTAGCCCGCTTCTGTCAGTCGTCGCGTTCCGCGTTAGCGGTCCGCGTCCACGCGGCGGCTTTCGCCGCGGCGTCGCGACGGCCACGACGCTACTCGCCGAAAACTATTACGAGCGCCGTCAGCAGGAACTCACTATCCTCGCTGACTTCCTTCAACCAGAAGCTGTTAACCGGCTTCACCCTGGACCGCCACCGTCGTCCCATCTACTCATGTTCATCCCGGATACCCTGAGGAGCTGCATGGTGGAACCGGATGTCTCGACTTACCTGCAGGCCCCTTCCGTAGGACAGGTGCATATTTCGCTTAATTATTTTGTTTCATTTGTTTATCTCTAGTTCTTTTTCTTTTTTTTGTCTTTTATCCCCTTTTCTTTTGTTTGCCTCCCTTGATGCATTCTCGTATCTCATATCTCGCTTCAACGTTTCTATATATCTATTATTTTTGTTATTATTGTTGGTTATTATTATTATTATTTTTATTGTTATTTTTATTATTACTATTATATTATTACTCGCTGCAATCTCGTAACAATCTGTATCGATGATTATTCCCTAACGCGGCCTTCGTCATTACGAGCACGTGCGAATCACGAACGCTACTAACGTCTTGCTCGACCATCATCGATCCTCGTGCTCTCGTACTTGTCTAACGATTCTGGACCGTATTATATCAATATCTTGACAAATGGATTTCGTTTGACGTTATACATAATTGTTTGACGTTATTTAAAGAATTTTTATTAGAGTTTATATGCATTAAAGGTATATATGTATATGTATTTTAGATTTGTTTTTAAAAATTGACTTTTCCCGTTATGATTTATAATGTTTCTCGATGAAATTTTTTTTTCTTGATTTTATAGTCGTCGTCGTTGATCTTGTTGTTGTTTACATTATCGCCATCATTGTCATTATTTTGTTAGGTCCGATCATTTCCCTTTTGTTCGTTCATTTTAGCAATGGTAAAGAAGCTGAAAATGTAATTCTCGAAAGTGCGCATCTTTGCCGCAACCAATCGGGACATTACGTAATCATCCTTGTTATCGTATTACGTTGAAAGTATTCAGGATTTTCACTAGCTTCGAATCGTTTTCATTATGAAACTTCAATATGAGAATATCGATCATTTTTTAAGCGAATAGACGAACTTGAGCTCATTGATTTCATTCGATATTCGTTTCAACAAGACCTGATATATCATTTGTTGTTCTACAAATTTATGAAACGTTTTAGAGAAGACAAACTGTTTCACTAAAAATACAACCATGAATTAATGATGGTAATAATATTTCAATATAAATTACAATAGAATTGCGTATATATATATATATATATATATATATATATATATATATATTATCGCTGGTTTTATATTAAATCGAAACGTGGTGATCATAGTATTTTTATAATTATTTTCTAGCAAACATATTGTTACTACAATGATATAATATACATATTATTATTATTACGATGGTATGTATATATATATATATATATATATATATATATATATATATATCCATCCAACTTAATAATAATCGTAATCATAATATATTTTTTATCCTATTCACGGTACATCGAATAAACACGTAACTTATCTATATACTATTATATATAGATAGAAACATAAGTTGGTAGACGTTAGAGAACACGTTCAATCGTTTCGTGTGGCGGTCGTCGTCTTTCGATCGAAGTAGCTCGAGGTTCCGACAAACTCGTCAGCTGTTTCCCGCGATATAAAAGATTATCACGAAGAGCTGTAAGAATAGGACTTAAAAACTGCGAAAAATAATAACACACAGATATTCTACATGTACGCAAAATAATTTTAAAATGTAATTCGAAAATGTTATCAACAATACAAAATGTTCGTCGTACAACCGATAATATTTGCTTTCTCGTCTTTCGGTAAACTTAGGATGGTCGTTAGCGTCTCGTACGGGACATTTATTTTTGGGATGATGCGTATTTTGAAGTTTTCGGAGAGGGGAGGGGTTTGCCGAGGTCCGAGAACGTGAAACGTAATTATCTCTGGTCTGATCGTTTGGATGGAACGCTTCACGTGTTGGACGTGAAGTTGATGGCTTGAAAATGATTGAAAAATTGATTGCATTGGAAGTATTCTTAATTCATAATTTCTTTTTAATTTATTATTCTCATACACACACACACACATTTATTCTCTCCTTTCATTTTTATTTCATCCTCTTTTTAGTTTTGTTAAAAAGAAAAGCATCGATACCTAATAAGTTGTCGAGTCAAGGTAGAAAGTGTTTCGTAGGGTATAAAAATCGAACGTAACGAGAAGAGGTGACGGCAAAGAGAACAGTAGAGTGTAGGAGAAGATAGGGGTAGGAGGAAGAGGGGCGGTAAGACATAGGGAGTGCATCTCTCGAGGAGAGTACCGATAAGAAGGTCGTTGGTTGAATCGCGATGTATTTCCTCTCTCTCTTTCCTTTTTGTTTTACCTTTATAAGCATGCATAGTCCACGTTCTTCCGCGTCTACGCTCAGTTCGTACGCTTTGTATCTATGTTATGTCCCGCCAGACGAAGAGGAGTTTGGCTATCGATCGACTTCAGTAGCAGCAGCCGCGTGGTCGCCTCCCATCTTTCTTTCTTTCTCTCTTTTTCTTTCTTTCTTTCATCCTTCTCCGGCAGCTTCATCTCCTTTACTTCTCTTCATCTTCCTCTGTCTTCTGTCTTCTTCCGTCTTCTGTCTTTTGTCTTCTTCTTCTCCTCCTCATTCTTCTCTTCTTCGTCTTAGTTTTTTCTTTCGCTCGAAAGCAAATGTCTTACTCTTCGTTCCACGTGTCATCCATTTCTTTGACTTCGTTGGACCATGTCCGGCTTCAAGACTATTCGAGACTAGACGAAACAAACATGTCCTCCACTCTCTCTCTCTCTCTCTCTCTCTCTCTCTCTCTCTCTCTCTCTCTCTCTCTCTCATCGGCTATCTCGCGAATTCTCTACGGATTATTTTTACTCGAAAGAGTTTTCTTTCTTTCGTTTTCGTACTCAATCTTTTTCTTCTTCTCTCTCTCTCTCTCTGTCTCTCTCTCTCTCTCTCTCTCTCTCTCTCTCTCTCTCTCTCTCTCTCTCTCTCACTCTTTAAATGCAAAAATATTCGAAGCTATTATTTCACGAAAGCGTGACGTTCTATCGTAGTAATTCTCCAGATTGAAGGAGACGTGTCGTTGCATGGAAGGAAAGGGCCGAGCAGTAGACTACCCGGCAAAAGTACCTACATTGTCTTTTTTACGTTGCTTTTTAATATAGTCTGAGGGTGAAAGATAGAAAGAGAGAGAGAGAGAGAGAGAGAGAGAGAGAGAGAGAGTACCGTGGCGCCGTGAGACGCTTTGTTTGATAGTAACAATGCGAATGGTTTTTCTTGTCCTTCTTTTTTCTTGGCCCCCTTTTGCCTCTCCTCTCTCTCTCTCTCTGTCTCTGTCTCTCTCTATCTCTATTTCTATTGCTATCTCTATCTATCGTTTCTTTCTTTACGTTCTCAATCGGAAGAAAATCACTCGTTCTTCGTCGTTAGCGTTAGTTAAACTTAGGATAGGTCTGTTATCGATCGATCATTACGTGCCGTTCTTCATCTTGCTGTCGTACTTCTTTTTTTTCTTTTTCTAATTCTTTCCCTGTCGTAAAAATTTCAACATTGTTAGCTTGTAGTATTACATAGTAGTAGAAATGAGTAAATCCTCTATCGTGGGAATTCGAACGTGTTGAGAATGAATTTTCTCGTAGGCTCTTCCCTATATCTTCTTCGATGTCATTCTAAATCGTCACCACTCTTCAGTGTCTTAACCTTTGGGATTTTCTCGTTAAGAGACGATCTCCTCGCCGAACGAGATGAATGTCAAGTCACAGAAAAATATTTGTTTTCTTTTTTCGCAGGGTAATCCATTTTACTTATTTATTTATTTATTTTTATAATTAAGAGAGGAACGTTAATTATGAGGGAGAATAAAAATTTTATCCTTTAGGGATTCATCGTGCGATTGAAAAAGCTTTATCTCAAAAAGACGAGGAATTTTACCCCTAGAAATTTATCATGCGAGTGATGAAGCTTTATTCCAACAAGACGAGAAATATATTTGATGGCCACTGAAAGTATGAATGATATAAATCAAAAATAACTTTTACTAACACGACTTGTAGTGGCCACCTTGTATAATGAAATTCGCAAAATTTAATAAATTTATTTGTCGTAATTATAACAATGTTGTTTTACAACATCTATAATTTTCTTTGTAATTTTCACCTAGTATTGGATAATAAAATAGACTTTTTCTTTTTTTTTCTTTTTTTAATTCCATCAATTTTGCTTCTTTATAAAAAGTAATATATGTACTGATGTGAAATTTCACCCATTAACATGATCTTTTTTCTGCTAGTTTTTAAGGGTTAATAGATAAGATTCACAGTCTGTATATTTGGAACAACTTGAAGCTGAAAATATTTTTATTAAGATATTTTATAATACTTATCAAATAAAACATTTCTTTAATTTTTACTTTTACAATATCATATTTTCCTCGCAATAGAGATATAACATCTATACATTATAGTGTACATTAAATTATAAGACTTATTTTATTTTTCTTTTTCAAAT
Organism: Dolichovespula sylvestris; assembly: GCA_918808275.2. NCBI lineage: Eukaryota > Metazoa > Arthropoda > Insecta > Hymenoptera > Vespidae > Dolichovespula > Dolichovespula sylvestris. The sequence continues at coordinate 1,125,151 of OU964969.1, forward strand.
ACACATATATACATACACATACATACATATAAATCTGATTAATTTACGTATATTCGATATAATATTCGCAAGACGCTTGTTATGTTCCTTTCAACATGCTCGTAGAAAACCACTGAAAGATATTTTTGTGTACAAGGGATTAAGATTATAGATACATATATTATAGATACAAGGGACTAATATTATAGATACAAGGGACTAATATTATAGATACATACATATATATGTATATGTATTCGGTCGTGATATTGAAATAAAAGCAAAAGGAAGGAAGAAGAAAAAAAAAGAATAACATGAGGAGATGCAATAGAAATAATAAGAAGTAGGAATAAGAGAGAAAGAGAGAGTAAGAGAGAGACTAAAAAGGAAGAGGTGGAGAATAATGATGGGGGGAGGGAGGATGGAGGAAGAGGGAAGGGTGTAGAGTATGGTGGGGAGCGAGAACTCGAGAGGGAGGCGAGAAACGCGTCGGTTCGAGGGCAAATCTAGTAAGCTAGGACAGAGTCTATTAATAAACGTTTGGGGTGCCGTACCTGGCCGGCGCGCGCGGTGCCTCCGGCACGTCCCGCGCGCGTCCACCAGCAGATACGCGCGTCTCGACGGCCGGCGTCTCAGTGTCGTCGCGACGACCGACGTCGTACTCGCGCTCCGTCCTCGTATTTTCGTAACGTATCGTCTCGCGTTATCATTTCGATTTGTACGCGTGGTACTTTTTCTTTTTTCTATTCGTTCTTTTTCTCTATTTTCTTCTTCGTTTTTTTATTGTTATCTCTCTCTCTCTCTCTCTCTCTCTCTCTCTCTCTCTCTCTCTCTCTCTCATACGTATACATATGTATGCTATATATATATATATATATACACACACACACACATATGTATATATATGTGCGTATGTACATATGTACGTAGAATTTGAGTCGATCGATCGATATTTACGTGTTACACAGGTGCATAAGAAGAACGGGGTTAATCGTCCACTTTGTCGACTCACCGAGCGATCTAAAAAAGATTGAGAAAGAGAGAGAGAGAGAAAGAGAGAGAGAGAGAGAACGTCGACGAAATTCGTGGCACGAAATCGTTTTTGAACCTTTGCTACTATCTTTCTCTCTGTTTCTCTCTCTCTCTCTCTCTCTCTTTCTCTCTCTTTCTCTCTCTCTCTCGTGGAATATCTTAATGTGCGCGTGCGGCACGAAGTGATAGGCTAACGTAAGAGAAGAAAGAGAGAGAGAGAGAGAGAGAGAGAGGAAAGACAGAAGAGGATCATCGAGAGCGCGAGTGACCTTCGGATTAGGTGTAATTCGGTGCCCAACGCAACACCCGGATTTTTTTCTTTATTTCTTTACTTCTGTCTTTTCTTCTTATTTTTCTTTCTTATCTTTCAATATTTATTATCGCATCGACAAGATCACTTCTTTTTGTCACGACAATTGCACTAAAAATTTCGATTTTATTGAAGGTCAATTATTTTATCGCGATCGAATAACTCGCCGAAAATGTTTCGTGAGAATTATGATAAAGAGAGAAAGTAGTGAGACTGAGGTTTCGGTAATTTAGGAGGATTTTTCTAACGACGTCGCATTGTCGTCACGAAGTTCCTTAATGTTTTTGATTTTCGTTGCTGTCTGAAAATAACGACTTCGTATATAGTCACTCTCTTTCCCTCTCTCTCTCTCTCTCTCTCTCTCTCTCTCTCTCTTTCTCTCTCTCCCATGTGAGTATACGTCGACGAATAACGAGAGAGAGAGAGAGAGAGAGAGATAGAGAGAGAGAGAGAGAGATCCCGCACGCGTGCAACATCGCTTTGCTCTCGATTCGAGCTTCTTAAAGGCTCGACCGCACGAGCATGCTGCCGTTTAACCGGTGACAAAGCAACGTGAACAATAGACGAAACGATCCTCTTTTTGATTCGTAGAAGAAATCAAGGAGTCGTCTAAAAAACATTACTCGTCCGTTGACATTTGTACTTAGATACATATCATCGGAAATGTCATTGATTTCGTTGCTGTCGTCGACCAAAAGAAGGACTTGAGGAGGACAACGACGTTATTAGGAATCGAGAGATAAAGAAAAATACATACATTTATATACGTAATTGTGTGTATTGTTTTATATCATATTATTTTTGTTGTTGTTATTATTATTATTATTTTGTTTTGTTTCTTAATTCACGCGTTTTGGTGTCTCTATCACACGTAATATTTCTACATAATATAAAAAGTTCTTATTCGATCTTTCGATCTTTCGATCTTTCGTTCGTTCGTTCGTTCGTTCATCGTCCGTCGACGACGTCGTGTCGACGAAGAAAAAGACGGAACCCACGTTATTCCGGCCGCGAGTGTTCGACGCTCGCGCGTGCAGATGAGGCCACGATCGATCTGCGAAAGGGTGGCGGAGGAGTATCGCGACGAGGAGTATCGTCACGGGTACTACGAGAATCGGTGCTTCTGACAACCGGACGAGCGGAGGGACAGACAGACGGTAGTGTGCCACAACAGTCGCGGTGCTTGCGAATACTCGATGGTTGGTGTCGTTGCTTCACTTTTCTCCTTTTCTCTTACACTTTCTTACTTTATCTTTATTTTTTTTTCTTTCCTTTCCTTTCCTTTACCTCTTCATCTTCTTCATCTTTTCTTTATTTCTTTTTCAATCTCTTCAATCATCATATGTCTCTCTTCGTCTGTTTATTTACATTGTTTCATTCATCCTTTATATTAATTTTTCATCATTTTATTCATTCGCTTCATTCTCATCCTTCTCTTGATCTTTTTCTGCACCAGTTTGCCTCTTTTTCTTTTTTTGAATGTCTTTCGTTCTTTTTCTTCAACCTGTTTCGTTTTCAATTTTCTCCATTCATTCATTTTTCTTAATTATCTCGTTACACTTGTCGCGCGATTTTTAAAAAGCTTGCATATCTGAATGCTATTGACTCCTATTGAGAAGGCTGCGCGGGAAATTCGAATTTCGCGACGGAACTCGAACTAGGTATAACCTTTCACTTTCGCTCAAGTTCCTTCCTCTTGTAATACATCGCGTTTATCGATGATCATTATATATATACATACATACATGTTACATGTAATTCTGGAAAGGTATAAAACAGATCTTGTTTCATTCAATATTTCTGATTTCACATTTATATATACATATTTACGTATGTTAGATTTTCTAAAGTAAAAATTGATTTATACGAAAAGTTTACTTTTAAATCATCCTTATAATGAAACGTGCTATAGTAAATCAAAACAAGTTATTCTCTTTTCTTCTTTTTTCTATCTAAATTAGACATACATATACACAGATTCTTTAGAGACTCGTTATCAATAATTTTGTAATCGAAAACTAATTTACAAGGCAATCGTTTACACTAATGCTCGAAAATCGTTAATAAGATTACGCTTGATAGTTGTAAATGAACGATTAGAATTTGGGTAAAATCTTGTTTAAATCGCATATAAGTGAAAGAATTACGGTCATAACGTTTTTCTCAAGCGTCTAAGACATTTTTCTTCAAAAATTCAATGTCAAAATTAATAATAAGCGTTTGTCTCTGTTTGCAGGATGAGTTCCATCCATTCATAGAGGCCCTCCTACCATTCGTGAAGTCTTTCTCGTACACGTGGTTTAATCTACAAGCCGCCAAGAGGCGTTACTATAAGAAACACGAGAAACGGATGAGTCTCGAAGAGGAACGTCAATGTAAGGAAGAACTCCAGGTGAGTGAATTGGCTTCTAACACATCTTCGCATTACATTTTTTCGAGTTGCGTAGATGAAAATAAAAGAAAAAGAAAAAAAAACAGAAAAGGAAGAAAACAGAGAGAAATTTCCGAGTAAAAAGATTAGTAGCTTAAAAGTAGCTTACTACTCGTTCGACACAATCATAGCCACTTAAATAACTAAATTGAAAAGATTTCTTTTTTTTTTCTAACGATTACGAGAACGCTCGTTAATCCTTTATAAAACTCTAACGCAAAACGAGCACGTAGCGAGCTCGCTAATATCGCGCTTAAGAATAAAAATAATCAGGTTTGAAGTTATTTTTGGCGGCGGGCGACCTCGTGACGTGCCATCGTGCTAGGCCTCTCAAACTCGTTAGCTCTCTCTCTCTCTCTCTCTCTCTCTCTCTCTCTCTCTCTCTCTCTCTCTCGCTCTTTTATTTTTCTCTTTTTCTTTTTCATTCTTAAACGACCTTATCGTTTGTTATCTATAGAGATCGTCTTTATATACTGTTGGAGAGTAAGAAAGAGAAGAAAAGGAAGAGAGATAAAAGAGAGAGTGTGACAAACACATCATCAATGCGAATGAAATGACGTTTGGAATTTGAAAGAAAAATAAATGAAACTTTTCGATGAAAATTATGATGTCGATCGATTTTCGAGCAAAAGTATTTTAAATATAAGAAAAACGAAAAGGTTATGATCGTAGATAGGTGGGATTGTATGATAAAGAAGAAGGGAGGCAAAGAGATAAGGAAAGAATGGGAGAAGGACAATTTAAGCAAAATTTCCATAACCTCTGACGTATATTAAAAATTGAAAATTATTATCCATATCGGAAGTTCGAAATGAACAGTTACGGTTGAACGAACTTAAAGTTTATCTTGTAGATAGTGTAAGGTATAAAAAAAAATTAGTTCGGTTTATCCCAGAAAGATATAATTTTAGAGAGAAAGAGAGAGAGAGAGAGAGAGAGAGAGAGAGAGAGAGAGAGAAGGGATAAACATCGAAGACGTTTAATGAAAAGCTTCAAAGACGACGAAAAGCAAGTTTCCTTTTGATAAGGTATACTAACCTCGCTGGCACGCTTCTTTAATTGAACGTTTTTCACTACACCTCGTTCGACGCTTTTATCTAAGCGATTCTGCTTAATTAGTCTATCACGTGGGAGGCTATGGGCGCTCGAGAATGGTTGTAGGATGTGGGAGAAGAGAGATGGATGGCTTGTTTCGAAGATTCCTAAAGCGCGAGGTAAAGCTTTCGAAAGAGGTAAGCCTCTCTCTCTCTCTCTCTCTTTCTCTCTCTTCCTCTTTCGAAGTCCCTCGAGCATTTCGATGGAAGTTCGTCGAGGTTCGTTCACGGAGTCACTGACATTCGTGTTTTTGACTGGACCGCAATCACTTTTTTTTCTCTCTCTTTCTCTCTCTCTCTCTCTCCTCGTTCGCTCGTCTGCTAGCGTACCCATCGAGTTTCTCTTCTCTCCACCGCAATTCGTATTCTCCCTCGCGACGGCGTTCGATCAATATTTTAATTCCGCGATGCTGCGGTATTTAATGAACGAACGAGCTGAACTGAACGAACGAGCTGAACGAACGAACGAACGAACGAACGAACGGATGGATGTACATATGTTTATGAAAGGATTCGCAGTTTAGGATCGATATATCGTGAGTGGTGACCGTACTACGCTGAGGTAAAGAACGTACTCGAAATCATCACCCCTACTTCTTCATCGTCGTCCATATCCTCCTTTTCCTCCTCTCCCACCTCCTTACTTTTTTTCTTTTTTGTTTATCCTTCTACTTTTTTTTCTTTTTATTTTTCTTCATCACACAGCGCGCGAGAGTATTGCCGTGTTATTCTACTCGTTCCGTGGTACATATATATATTGGTCGACCAATAAGGCATCCCGCTCTTCGAGGTAATTGATCGGACGACGACGGACACTTTTCCGCATCCTCCTATGCCGACTTACAATCCGATTACGGGATACTGCAGGGCTTTTAACCCTGAAACCGTTTCCACTTTCGTCGAGTCACGACAAGCAGACCAATATATCTATGTACTATACGTTTAGCTACCCTATGTAATCGTATTAAGACGCTTATTCGGAATTTTTCGTTAAAGGAATTATAATATTTGTTAAATCTCTCTGTTGTAGTCGATTGTTGTATTTCTCTTGCTCTCTTTATCTTCCTATATATATATATATATATATATATATATATATATATATATATATCTTTTTTATATGTGTATATATATATATATATATATATATAATATAATTTATTATATAATTATATTATACTAAGTATAAGTAATACATAACAATATTAATTCATACTTGTATATAGTATATAATTATACTAGCATGAGAGAGTTTTAATTTGTTTTAATATATAAACTATTAAAAACTTTGGATAGGAAGTAACAATTAATTTTGTATCCATAAAATGAAATAAAAGATACGAAATACAGATAAATATATGTATGACCTTGTAATTTAAAAACTAAATGACGTTGTAGAGGATTAAATATATATAGACAGGGTGAGGCGCTATCTATTGCCACCTAGAATAATTCCGAAACTTCATTTGTTCAAACTGATTACCATTGGTATCAATGCAGTGCTGCAATCTCCTTATCACGGATTGTGTAGTCTTTCTTATCTTTTATAGTCTTTCTTATGTTTTTTTTTTAAATATAAAAAAATGAAATTTATTAGAATGCAATTATTAGAAGGTTTGACGATTATCATTTAATCGTGTCGTCGACCGATTTCATGCATCCTCCGGAGAAGTTAATAACTCGAACTTTTGCGCACACATCGGAGTTGCGTTTGAATTTTACATGAACCACGTTTAATCTGCGACGCACGAAGCCCTACGGAGTCTTCGACCGAGCTCCGCTCTCCCATTATCCGGAGGTCTTTTGAAATTATGAACGAAGAAGGAAGGTCAGTGACCATAATTCTTGCAAGCATCGCGCCATATATGAAAACTAACGTCGGTAACGAGCTCGTCCACGAACAACGAAAATTTCTATGTATATCGTAAATGATAGTGAGATTAAATTATGTGACTGTGTGTCTATGTATATCTCTATGTGTGTTGTGCGCGCGCGAGTAGATGGGAAGTAGTGCGTGTAGCTAGTGAGAGAATGAGTGGTAGTAGGTGTGTTATATGTATACGCACAATATATTCGTTTATTTTATTAAATATGATACAATAGAAAGCAATAGATATAGTATATACTTTCCACAATTTGTTGATATACACAAAGTTCTCTGTTACAAAAGTTTTAATGTGCATTGTGCAATGCCACGAAACGGATTGAATTCATATGTCAATTTTTAATTTTTACTTCATTCTTTTCTTACCATAATTTATTGATAGTTTATACCTAAACGTTAACATTTGCTCTATACGTATAAGCTATAAACTATATGTTCTATATTAGCACAATTTTTTGTTCTTTTCCTTTTTCTTTACTTTTTGTTTCTTTTTTTGTTTTAAGCGCTACAAAGGATTGAATTAAATCGGAAAACGTACTTCTCGATTGATCTGAACATCATTGAATAAATATAATTATCATTTTTATTACCATGCAATTATTATAGTTGTAAAACAACGATCAATAAATTAAAAAACATTAATTTTATTTTATTTGTTTTTACATAGATTGAGGACAATAAATGATACACGAAAATGTATAATTTATTGTCGTTGATTTATTTAATAAGACTAAGACCATCGTCAAAACAACAAAAATAAAAATAAATAAATAATAATAACAGTAATAATAATAACAGTAATAATAATAACAGTAATAATAATAATAGCGATAATAATAGTAGTAGTAGTAACAGTAGTAATAGTCATAATAGTAATAGTAGTAGTAATAATAGCAATAGTAGTAATAGTCATAATAGTAATAGTAGTAGTAATAATAGCAATAATAGTAATGGTAGCAGTAGTATTAGTACCGATAATAATGATGATGATGATGATGATGATGATGATGATGATGATGATGATGATGATGATGATGATGATAATGATAATAATAATAATAATAATAATAATAATAATAATAATAATAATAATAATAAAGAGTAAAAAATAGCGAAACGAAGAGCACGCAGGACAAAGTCGAACTTTAGAATTCATGTAATCGCGTTCGCTCGAGTCGACCTAAAAATCTCGTTGCATCGCGAACCGTAACTTGACTTTCTCGTCTTTGCCTACACCGTACACGTACGTAGCTTTCTTGTTAAAAAAAACAACAAAAATAAAAGAAAGAAAAAGAAAGGAAACAGAAAGGAAGAAAGAAAGAAGAAAAAGCGACGGAGCCGATACGTTTTTCGCAGTTTAGATATAAAACGCCGAACTTATTGATATTCTCTCGAGTGATACCACGAGAGTGATGCCTGTGCGTGAATCGCAAGTGCGGCTACGATGCATCGTTGATCTTGATGTGTGTATCGTATTGGAGAACAAAGTGCATGGACTGTGAACTCTGCCGGCACGATGTTCTCCTTTTAAATAATACAAATTCTCCTTATTTTCGACATTTTCATTCATGAATTCAAATGATTAAGAAAAGAAATTCTTCGGACGTACAATAGCAAAATATGTAATTGAAAATTCGTTAGATTTTTTTGAGAAATTTCACTTTTAATTTTCTATTACATTATTTAATACTTGAAAAAATGAGATAAATACAATATTTATAGATTTATATTTTATTTCATATTTTTCATAACAAACATAATTAATAGTTTATTTCCATGGTTCAATATTTGCGAAATATTATGTTATATTATGATTAATGTATACGTATACTTAACTATACTTACTAGTATTATAATTATATACTTATAAATATTATATGTTTCACATTAAATAATTAATTAATTTATTTAGACGAGAAACGAAAATTAGGTTACAGAGAGTTAAACGATTTCTACAAACTTAGCTGTGTGTAGTATGTGTGTATTTATATAAACAAATACGATTGAATAGGAATGTTGAAATGTTTTCGATTAAAGAAATGAAAACTAAAGAAGAAAAGAAAGAAGGAAGAACCGTCAATATCATTGCACCGAATCGCGTGCTTCAGAGTTGTCGCGAAAAGTGCATCTCCCTTTTCGACGAGAAGGATGAGATGGATAGGAAGGAGGGAGGGAGAGAGGGGTTTGGTCAGAAAATTTGGTGAGTGCGACGAGGAAGAACTATAGAAATAAGCCGTGCTTACGTACTGGAAAACGAGAGACACGAGGGATGAAGAGGAGTAGGAAAAGGCCGTAGCACAATGTAGCGTGTTAGACATGGACCGGACGAGTAACAGAGAGAGAGGGAGAGAGAGAGAGAGAGAGAGAGAGAGAGAGAGAGAGAGAGAGAGAGAATGATAGATGGAGAAGAAGGGAGGGAAGGGTTTCGGTCTAGGTCCGACTCGTCGGCCGTTTTCTCTTAATTTTGAGACAGGCCGCAGGACGATATCGACTACTTCAATTCCACTGCACGAAAGAGAGAAACGAACGGTGAGAAGGAGATAGTAACGTGGACGAGAACTAGAGAGAGAGAGGGGGGGGGGAGGGAGATTGTAGGACGCGAAACGTGTACGAGGACCGCTGGTGTGCGGAAGAGGGGGTCGTGGGGAAGGGGTGGGCGCCAGGAGGATGGCTCAAATGCAGCACCAACACCCGTAAGAAGTATCCGAGTAGGATAGTACACACGTACGTTTCGGGCAGCAGTGGCGACGCTGATGGCGGCGGGAGTAGCAACGAGAGAGAAAGACAGACAGAGAGAGAGAGAGAGAGAGAGAGAGAGAGAGAGAGAGAGAGAGATGGACGATGGAATGAGGGAGGGTGGGTGTTGTCGAGAAGGGGCATGGAAGGGCAAAGAGAGAGAAAGAGAGAGAGAGAGAGTAGACATGTAGCGCATACGCCGTCGCGACGGAGGCTGCGGCTACGCGGCGCCTACCAACCACCATCTATAATCTCTATGCGGATATCGATTTTCTACCCTGTATTTCCTAAATTTATGCAAACTAGCAACCCACACGGCCACCACTGACACCCGTTCTCCGAGTCTCTTGCAATCCTCGTTGCATCCGCACGCTTGCCCATCTACCATCCTCCTCCTCCTCTTCCTCTTTCTCTTTCCCTTCTTCCTCCTCTTTCCACCCTTTCTGATCCAGATCACTACTACCACCTTCCTCCCCTCTCTCCCCCTCCCTTGACACAGGACCGGCGACCACTCGCTAGCAGTGTCGGCCCCATTCATCTAACGAGCTCGACCGGTCTATCGTGTCACGTTGCAATAAAAACTTTTCCTTCCTTCCTTCCTTCTTTCCTTCCTTCCCTTCTTCCTTCATTTCGTTTCCTTACTTTCCTTATACATCGTTGACATTCTCTTACAGAGCCTCGTCAAAAAACCATATGAGTTACTTCGAAACGTGACTTTATTACACTAACGATATTTCACCTCATTTGATGTCAATGAATACTTTTCAGCTCGATGTTTCTTTTCCATGGGGAAAGCTTAGAGTAAGTGGAAGGGTAAATTGGTTGAGAGAAGGGATGGGATGGAGTAGAGGGTGGAGAAAATATGGTTTGTTGATTCGTGCATAATCGACGAATTTATGCTGAAACGGCTGCCTACCTTATCTTGCACGAATTAGGTACATACATTTTAAAGTTTTGAAAAGCAAGTAGTAGTAATAAGATTGTTTGTTTGATAAGTCCTGTGATAGACTTGTTTTAATATTCAATCTAGATTAGAAAGGACAATAGTCAATAAGAATGTCAAGGTCAAGGAGTCGTTAATAAAAATCATCATTAATTCGTTGATAAAATAAGAAGATAAGATTTCATTATAGTATATAATAATGAAGAAAAAAAAGAGAAAAGAAGAAAGGAAGGAAAAATGAGATAAAAGAACGAAAAACAATCCTAAAACTGATTTATTTGCCTTGATTTATTAATATTAAAACTGACTGATTTGATTGTTCAAAAACAATCGCGAATACAACGAGATCATTCTTTTGTTATTCGTCGTCTCGTCGTTTGTAGTTTCTAATAAAAGAAAAAAAAGAAACAAAAAAGGAAAAAAAAGAAGAACAAAAATGAAGAAAGAAAGAAAGAAGCAGAATGACAATCGCTAAAGGAAAGTAATTGGTTTTCAACGGCATAAGTGCACCAGTCCGTGATTTCCACGACTCGCAAAGCGATTCGCAGCTGGCACTCACTTATCCATGGCATTCTTTAGTGCGCTCGACTCGTTGCATGCAAGAAATGGGTGGGCGAGAATTTCTTTTTTTTCTCTCTTTCTTTTTTACCTCGGCCGTTTGAAGATCGCTCTTTCGTGGTTGAATCAAAGTATGTATAATATAATATTATGCGCGTCGCGAGTTAAGAGTTCTTATCATTGAATAACACGTTTCCCTTATTGCATCGTTTATATAGGTAAAATAAACCGTAGAATTTTCAAATTGGCATAATGTATCTTGTATAATTATTCGATATATACTTAACTTCTTAGGTATGCATAATTCGGTGATTATGATCACGAACATACAAGGCGCGAATCGCATTGAAATGTTTTCTGTCACTCTTTAGACCGAGTATGTATCTCCTATTTTCATAAGCATTACCGAAATAAAAATGGATGCCTTCGTATATCATAGCTTGTGAATTCGTGTAATCCACGTTGAAAGGTACCTTCGCTATCCTTTGGTCTACAACGTATAAACGGGCACGCCAAAGTTATCGTTCCGTTTCGGGATAATAGAAAAAGCTCGAGGATAAAGTAGAATAATCGAATCGTTCGAAGTTCAAGAATTATTAAAATGTATCTCTATCTACTGCATTTTCGTCGAATGAAGTTTTAAAATTTTTCTACGACTATCTATGTGAAATTCTTGTCAATAATAATAATATTATATATATATATATATATATATATATATATATATATTATTCTAATATTATAAAATATTATGATATATTTCGACGAATGGGTGATTGGATGGTTGGAGAGGAAAGATTATTTACAGGATTAAATTTGATGGTAGCGGCGCAATCGCAAGGATCACTCTGCTCTATCGCTTATCTCAAAAAAAAAAAGAAAAAGAAAAAGTAGTTCGAGATAATCCCGAAGTAGAAAATCGTACGGAGCTTGCAGCCAAGGAGAAGAGGAATGAAAAAGGATGACATAGGCGATTCCGAATTGTGATATGTCGAGAACTATGGCAGAGAAAAGGAGCAACGTTCTAATCTATTGGACTCTTACTGTGAGATCATGCTTCGGGATATAGATATACATAATTCACATGTAGATACAATATGTGCATATCTATCTTATATTAATGTATATACATATAACCTCTTTTATTATTTGCATGATATAGTCTATTAATAATCTAAATAATTAAAATTAATTGAAAGACAGTAGAAATGGTGCAAACTTTTTATAAACGTTACTTTGTTTTTCTTTCTTTTTTTATTTTTCTTACTTTTCTCTTTTGTATACAGGTATCTATCTTAGAGAATTTAGTCTATGGTACATAAATATACCCGTTTGCGCATGACCAGGAAACTAAAGTTAATTTATGATTTACGTTTTTGAATCGTTGACCCACAAACGACGAAGAGAGCCGGTGCACTTAATATGTAAATTTCGATAGTCTGGTACACATAGAGGCTAGATATGGAGTAAGATAGCGCATATGTTCTTTATTCTTTTTTGGATAAAAATAGAACGAGAGAGAGAGAGAGAGAGAGAGAGAGAGAGAGAGAGAGAGAGAGAGAGAGAGAGAGAGAGAGAGAGAGAAATGTACATCTCTCTCGCATATCTCCGTAAACAAGTCAATTCTCGTAACCTTTTTTATGACATTGCATTTACTTTTCATGCTTCGTATCATTTACGAGGGCTTATTTCTTTGATGAATTCGCCAATGACAGCTGTTAACAAATATTTCTATCCAAGATTTCTATATATATATGTAAATATGTATATATATAGATATTATATTCATATAAATTATAATATCATAGATTATAAATATTATAAATTATAAATAATAATTATTTACGTAGTTCCCTTATAATTTAAACAAAGAAATGATAATAATTCGATCATTATTTCTCGAAGATTTAGACTAAATTTAAAAAAGCTGTCAAGAGAGAGAAAGATAGAGAGAGAGAGAGAGAGAGAGAGAGAGAGAGAGAGAGAGAGAGAGACGTCTACCAAGAGACATTCGTGGTGTCGTGAATAGCCAAAACAAACAAACCCCTTCTCCGTTCTTCTCGTCGTTTCTCCAAGCGAGAAAGCTACGTGAACGAGCAAGCGAGCGACCGACCGACCGGAAGTCGCGATGGTGTGCTGCTCGAGGCGGTCATAAAAGTCGGAGGAAAGGAGGAGAAGCGGACGTATGTACGTACGTACTTATAGGTATATCTATGAGGATTCGAGGGTGGATATGGGTGGAAGAAGAGATGAGAGAATTCGAGAGGGTGGCGGAACATTCGCTTTGAAGAAAAGAGAGAGAGAGAGAGAGAAAGGAGAAAAGAGAGAAGTAGATAAAAAAAGAAAGAGAAAAAAGAAGAGGTTAAGCGAGACACTCTAAAAAGATAGAGATAAAGAGATAGATGCAAAGAGAAAGAGAGAGAGAGAGAGAAAAAGAGATGGAAAAGGTCCTTCGGAGGGGTGAAAGAGGTCGATTCTAGGGTGGAGAGGTTGTAATATTTACAACACTCTATGCAGACCTCGGAATTGCCTATAAAGAAATCGCGGAGTCGCTTTGTTCGCGTCATAACGTAGTAACGTAAGGGGCCAACAGCTATACACTCGGGATCGTTGCCAAATTAATAAATATATTCTCAGTCTATCCCAGCCCACTACGATTTTTCCTTCTACATTCGCCTCCCATCTCTCTCTCTCTCTCTCTCTCTCTCTCTCTCTCTCTCTCTCTCTCTTCCTCTCATCCCTCTCTTGCCACCCTTTGCTTTCCATCTGTGACGCTCATCTTCTTCGTTTCCTTCCTTCCTTCCTTCCTTCCTCTGAACGAATCGAGATTCACCCTTCGCTGTTCCTCCCTTCTTCTTCTTCTTTTTCTTTTTCTTTTAGCTTCCTTTTCTTTTTCTTCTCTTTGGCTTTTTCCTCACAGCAGAAACGCCATAAATCTCGCATCGAACTCGTGCACGCACTCCTACGTGTACACGTCCTCTACGTATACGTAATGTATATGTTATATATACATATATACGTACTTACATCATACATATATACATACTCTTCATGGATAAACGCACGAGCATTCGTGTCTTATTCCCTTTTGGGTGCCAGTTTGGGCGCTACGCTTTTCTTTCGTATCCCATCGAGGCTTCAAGACGTTGGATTGCGAGGCAAAGAACTTGGATAGGATTTATACCGAATTTCTTTTCGAGCCGCATCATCGTAGCCGCGGACGGGAACGATAAATCTTATCTACGATTGAGTTGTAAGTAATGAAGGAAGGAAGAAGAATGTCGTCTCTCTTTCTTTCTTTCTTTCTCTCTCTCGTTTTCAAGCTTGAACTCGAAAGACTCTTGCTCGATTAAAGGTAACGTTCAAAGTACCCTCAGTGAGCTCCTTTTCGTTATACTTGGATATTGGAACGATTTCTTTTAAGTACTAAAGTGACTGGAAAAATAGCAATAAAATTTATTTCATCTATAGGGGGAATATATATTAAAGTACTAGTTCGATACGTTTTAGAAAAAATATTATACCTACTTGAAAATTGTTTATAGTAACAAATAATGTTTTACTTTTTCCTTTTTTTTTTCATTTTATCGATGAATACGCTTGTCTTATACATATCAATTATTATCATATTTCAATTTAATTGATTACTTCCTGACTTTAAATTGATTCATCATTATTATTTTTAATATGTCTTATAAAGAGGTTCATTGTAAGTTATAGATATATTTTCTCCATTTCCGTTTCTAAAGTCACTCGTTGACAATTCGAAGAATGCAAAAGAAGAGAATCGTTTCTCGCGTTTGAACTGCTAGTGTATGATTTTAATAGGATATCACAAACACACACACACGCGCGCGCGATCACGAATAATCGTTTATACTCGATATATAAGCTCGCATATATGCGCGCGCGCGCGTGTGTATGGGTCTGTCTGTGGACGAGTAGAATGCTGAAACGAGGCCTGCACCCGAAAAACCAAATCGATAGGCGCATAGCGTACAATATATGCATACACGTAGTAGGTATCTATATAATCTATCTATGTACGCGGGGCTCGTACTTGTGTAAACGTGAAGTCGCTATAGATTACAGTCTGTATACTTACGAGGGTGGCCTGAATTTAACCTCCCCATTCCCTATCCTTTACCCATTTCGCCCGTCCAGACTCCTTTGAATGCGTGTAAGTGGAAAAAGCTCCGTTATATTCAAGACATTTCCCCGAGCACAATCCGTCTTCGACTAAAGAAAGAAAAGCATACGGTACGTAAGTACGTATAGAATGAAATCGATGATATTTTGCGACTTTATACGATTATATCTTGGGTGGGGTTTTTTTTTCTTTATTAATTGAATATATAACATAACTGAATGTATATCTCAAAAATTAAAGAAACTTGATAAATAATCTGATTAACTTTGTTAAATCGTATCTAAAAGTTCGATTGGAAAATAATACTATCATAAATATAAATCTTATTTCTTTGTAATCGTATAATAAAAATATTCTTATCTATATTAGAAAAGTTTCTTATAGAATGTCTAAGATAATAGAAGAAACTTGATAAAAAGTTTGATTGAACTTTGATGAATCTTAACTTTAATGAGTATAATAGTAAAAATGTAAGCATAAATTTCTCTCTCTCTCTCTCTCTCTCTCTCTCTCTCTCTCTCTCTCTCTTTCTTATATTTTTGTAACCATATAGTGAAGAAAATATATATATATATATATATATATTTATATCATAAAATTATAGGATATTTAAGATAATTGAAAAAACTAGCTAAAAAATCTGAATAATTTCGTTGAATTATAAAAGTTTTAATTATGATATAATAGTAAAAACGTAAGCATAGATATTGTATCTTTGAAATCATACGGTGAAAAAAAAATATATATATTTATATCGTAAAGTTATAAAATATCTAAGATTATTGAAGAAAGTAGCTAGAAAAACTAAATAATTTTGTTGAATTGTGAAAATTCAAATTACGGCATAATAGTAAAAACGTAAACATGAATCTTCTTTCTTTGTAATCATAGTAAAAAAAAATATTTATTTATATCATAAATTTATAAGATATTTGAGATAATTGAAGAAACTTGATAACAAATTTGAATAATTTCATTGAATCATAATAAAAGTTTTAATTATGACATAGTAGTAAAAATGTAAGCACATAGATATTGTTTCTTCGTAATCATACAATAAAAATATACTTAAATATACGAATACTAAAGTATCGATAGATTATTATCGAAATGTCATATGACATACTATGTTTGCCAGTAACTTGCATAACACGTGCATCATGAAAGAGAAAGAGAAAGAAAGTAACAGAAAGATGGATAAAAAGAGCAAGAAAGAGAGAGAGAGAGAGAGAGAGAGAGAGAGAGAGAGAGAGAGAGAGAACGAGAGTGAGGGGTGTTTCTCGCAGGGCCTTGCGTGCACATGGCCGATTCAACCTTGGTTAGCTCGCTGCCAAAGATTCGTAAACTCGTAATTCGTACATAGAGGTCTAACCTTGTTGATTTGGCGTACGCCAAGAAAGAGCCACGTGCTAGGCGCGCGAACCCAAGCACTGCTTTTCCTTGCGGAGACTCTGCGCCAAATCTCCGCGATGTTCTCTCGAGTGTAACGCGAGCAATCGAATCGATTATTCCGAGAGTTTGCACAAATGCATAATCGCCGAATGAAAGCGAGGAGTACGTGCTTCTCGAACTCGATCGTAGTTTTCTAAGATCCTCGTATCATCGTGTGGAAAATCGCTCTCCTTGTTTCATATTTCTTACATTTATATATTCCAACTCGAATGAGAAATTATCGGCGTTTTGTTTTGTATTGTTATTGCATATCTACAATACAATAGTAGATACGATCTATGATAATCATTTAATCATATTGATTATTAATACACACACATGCACACGCGCGCGCGTGTAATAAATATAATATATATATATATATATATATATATATATATATATATATATATTAGTAATAGAAAAGTCTATCAAAATTCAATATTTGATTTAAGTCACTCTTCTAATCACAAATGGACATTTTTTCTAAAATTTTAAAACTTTTCTAATCACGTAGACATAAAATATCGAGATATTATAATGCCAGTCAATAATTGAATTTGTTGAAATCTATTACTTAACCCAGTTTTCTAATCGTAAAGATATATAAATATCGAGATAATATAATCGAACAATTTACAGCAAAAAGTAAGAAAAGAAAATTGCATGTCTTTTTTTATCAGTTTCCTTCTTCCCACCAAATTCACGTGACACTAATATAACGTTCTTTGAGATAACGTTGAGCCCTTAGGAAGAGCTAAACGACGTGCCTGTTTTTGCACAACGGCCCTTCCTTCCCACCCACGTTCTCCCCTCCCCCGGCCGCCTTTTAGCCAGGCCCTGATTTCACAGAGGGGTTCTTCTCCACCGACAATTTGCCGCATAACGATGGCTTTCTTTCTTTTCGTAATTGAATCTAAATATTAAAGCCACCCCGCTGGCTTTGGCGTCGTATTCCTTGATTTTTCCTTCATTACGTCGCCTGTGCTACCTAAACCCGTACCAACTACCCACCCGTGTCTTTGCTCTCGCGTACCACCCCTTCTCTGTCTCTCTTTTTCTTTTTTTCTCTCTTTTACTCCACCCTCGAACGGTGAGCTCTTAACCACTACAACCATTGCGAAAACTTTCGAGACTCGACGACCAGCGTCCTCGTTGCTGTGGAATATCGTTCGAAGAGAGAAAGGAGAGAGGAGAGAGAAGAGAGAGAGAGAGAGAGAGAGACACTCTCCCGTCGAAATTACACCGTAACGCGTGTTAAAGAGTCGTGCTCGTTTAAGAACTTCACTTGGTGGCGACTCTAACCCCGCGTATTTAAGTACCTCCTCTCTTTCTCTTTCTCTTTCTCTCTCTCTCTCTCTCTCTCTCTCTCTCTCTCTCTATCTCTATCTCTCTTTCTCTCTCACTTTTCTCTAATCTTTCTCTCTTTTCGTGTCTGCTATATTCGATGCGAAATGATAATACTAATTCCGGCTAACGTTAGCTGAAACTCAAACTCTTTTCTCTTTACAAATTTGCTTGTTTTACTTCTGATAACATCTTTCATAAGTTTCAATTGGAACGATTAAAATATCGATACTTTCGTTAATAAGATTTTGGAGAAAAAGTTTTAGCAGGTGGTATTTTAACGAATGATAGAAATTATTTTTAATTAGTTAATTGGTTTTTAGTCTTACTGGATTTTGAAAACATTAATTAATACATGAAAGAATATAAATGGAAAAGGTTTTAAAAGGAAGAACATTGTTTAATTAAGAACGTTGTATTAGTACTGTAACGATCTCTATACCAATACTTCAATTATTTCGTTTCATATACTTTTATAATTAAGATAATAAACTAATATTAGAATTATAATAATAGAATGGATTATTAGAATTGCAATTCATAATAAAATTTATAACACTACAAAGAAAAAAGAAACGTGGAATTTAAAAGGATTAATAAATAAATGATAGAATAAAGAAAGTGTGATGATTGATATCAAAACTTTGCTTCATATCGATTTATAGACCCCATAGAAAGCACAATTAAAAATTTAAACAATTAAGACAATAAATTAATGACAACGGAAAGAAAATAAAGCCGTCGATCTTGAAAGGATTAATAAATATGTGAAAGAAGAAGAAAATTCTGTAATTAATAATATCAACACTATTTTTCATTTCGATTTACAGTTTCTCATAATAAACATAATTAGAGATAGAAACGATTAAAACAATAAACTAATAATAAGGCGAAAAAAATAAAACAGTCGATTTGGAAAGGATAAATAAATAAATAAAAGAAGTAAAAAATGCCGTAACTACTGATACCAATACTATTCTTCATTTCAAGACTCAATTTACAGTCTCTCATAGAAAACATAATTAAAGATTTAAACAATTAAGACAATAAATTAATGACAACGCGAAGAAAATAAAACCGTCAATTTTGAAAGGATTAATAAATAAATAAAAAAAATAAGAAAATTCTATAATTAATGATATTAATACTATCCTTCATTTCAAGTCTCAATTTACAATATCCCATAAAAAACATAATTAAAGATTGAAACCATTAAAGTAATAAACTAATAAAAACGTTGACGAATAATGTGAAAAAAAGGAAAAGGAAAAAGAGAAAATCCACTGTACGATTTACAGCAGGAATGCTCCCACCACTCTAGTACGACACGTCGGAAAGACGAAAATGAGCTGACCGTCGGCTGTTAAGCTAAAAATGCAGACTGCGCTTTATTTCCCGCGCTTGAAAATAGCCCGTGAGGCACGGAAGCTCGCTCGACGACGAAGACGACGAAGTCCAAAACGACACCGACGACGACGACGATGAGGACGATGTTTGGTAGTGGGGAGGGTGATCGGTAGGTAGGGGCGGTGCAGCTCTCCCACCACTGAGCACTCGGTGCCGTGCCGTTGTCTCGGAGGTGGAGGAAACAGCGACTACCGCGTCGCAATGTGGTAGGGGCAACGATACGGCGAGACCCATTGTGCACACGCTCGTACGAACAACGTGCTCTTGTCTCTACATACTATGTAAGTCGTGTGGTTATATGCGCGCGCGCACACACGCGCATCCATACATAGGTGTGTGTGTGTGTGTGTGTGCGTGCGTGCGTGCGTGTACGTGTGCGTGTGCGTGTGTGTGTAAGTACATTCGTATATTTGTGTAGTTTCTCTCTTGTATGTATGTATGTATGTATGTATGTATGTATGTATGGATGTATGTATATATATCCTCTATCTGTTCTTCTGTAGCCAATGTAAGAACGCCTTTTCTAGCGCTATAATCCTTTGTAAAATCGTTCTGTGGTATCTCGAATGGATTCTGTGGATTACTTCGAGGTCAAAGCGAGGACGCGATTAACAAGCGATCTTGTTACTTTGTTAATCGTTTTTTATCCTCCATCTTAGCTCTTCCTTTTTCGTTTTTTGCCTTTTTTAAAATTATATTTTACTAATTGTTATAGATTATATTTAGGAAAGGAGAATGGAGAATGATCAATATGTTGATTTAAAAATTATATGGAAAATGGCATTTAATTCATTAATTAACATTTTTGAGTTCGTAATTGTACTATCATTTATACAATATAGATATGTCTCGTCAGCACACATATGAGAATCGAGAAACGCTGCAACTCTGTCCCTCGGGATTTGCATACGTACGTATTTTGTACACGATGCAAGTACCGTGACGAAAGGGCACACGCGGAATGTATACCAGTCCATTGCAAGTATTAGTATGTGAAACGTATACGTACTTACACGGTATGCAGACATGTTCGTTCTTATGCATTAGTAGTAGTCAACGAGAGAGAGAACGATCATTTTTGTTTATAAAATAACATAACGATTTTGACGATAATTATAATTTTATATCTTTATATTATTGTTATCAAAAAGCGATGTATAAAGTAAGTAATGGTGTCAAATATAATTGTAAACAATAATATAAAGTAAATTAATATAATAATAATAATATTATAATTATAACGTTATAATATTATTATAAAAGATTTTTCATGATTTTATATAATATATAATAATATAATAATTATTATTATTAAGACAAGAAATTATCTGTGAGAATAATAATAATTATTGTTAATATAATTATTATTTTTTTTCATCATCATTATTATCATTATTATTATTATTATTATTATTATTATTATTATTATTATTATTATTATTATTATTATTGCTATTTATTATATTAGAACTGTACATTTGTAACGAAAACGTTTATCGAACACGTTAAATCTATTTTTTTTCTAACTACTTGAACTTATTTCCTCCAAAAAAAAGAGATTCGAAATAACTGGAAGGCAAACTTACGGACGATTATTTTTGTAATTCGTTTAGTGTCGTTTCGCTCGTACCAAAACTCGAAACGTTAGCGGGAGTTTAATGTTTTGGCAAGCGTTCGTTCAAAAAACAACATGTCGTGTTGTGTCCTCTCTCTCTTCTCTCTTTCGCAACATCGGGACAAGTAGACTTCTCTGTAAACAAGCATTTCTCAATAAACATATACATGTTTAGTTAAGTTTCTACAATTAAATACACGCTATAGAAAGGTCACGTTATATATAGATATGTGTGTATGTGTATATACATACATACATACATACATACATCTGTGTCTTAAAAATTTTCTCATTCTCTCATTATTCCATTCTATTTTGTCTATCATTCTAATAGAGTAGAGTAGAATAGAATAAAATAAAATACAAAATTTATTTATATTATCACAGTAGTACAGAAATATGATATAAATAATATAAATTAAAGATACATATAAATAACTATAAAGAGAGAAAAAGAGAGAGAGAGAGAGAGAGAGAGAGAGAGAGAAAATTTCTGAGAAAATATCACACACTACTATTTCATACTACCTCGTCCTTCGAATAGAACAAAATAGAATAGAATACAATATTTATTTATGTTCACAAGTGTATAAATACGATATAAACCAAACCACATAAAATAGAAAATGGTAGATAAATATTACTTACCTATATATAAAAAAATAATGATGAATAAAGATAACAAAATTTCGTGGATTGTTACATGAGAATTAAAAAAAAAAAAAACAAGAAAAGAAATAAATAAAATTAAAACGAAGCAGAACAACGAAAAGAAAAGAAAATAATGATCGCTGATTCGTTGAACGACGAATAGCGAAATTCAAAGAAGCGTAGATCCGCTTGAACGTGATCGTCGTTGCTAAAACGGACGAGCTATGCTTCTCTATCCACGATGCATGCGTGAACTTAAAAAGTACTTAAACGAGAGTACTAGGTGTTCACATGTATTCGTCGTACGTACATACATACATATATACATACCTACCTATCTACCTACCTACGTACGTACGTACGTACTTATATACATACATACATATATATTTACGTAGATACGTAGACGATGATCGGACGCTTTACTACCAATTCGAAAATAAATCGGCGACAGCTGTAGCGTTCGCGTTTTGCGTTGGCCCGTTAGCGTCGGCATAAGTATCCGGATGAGGCTACAACGTCGTCAATCCTGAGAATTAAGCTTGCTTTTGCACTTATAGTCTTTTTCGACTATCGTCTTTAAAAGATCATACCTGAAGAAGATGCCTCAAGAAGACTCCTATCGACGATTAATCTATCTTTTTAATATTATTTATTCTTCTGTTTAACTTTCTAATTTTATTTTATTCCATTTTTCTTTTATTTTATAATATTTATTCTTCTGATTTTATTTTATCGTCGTTGAAATTGTTGATATCTATTTTTATGATTTATTGATACAGAAGGCAAGTCTGTATAGAAATATTATCAACCAGCCCATATAGGACAATAGGTAGACGAATACAAAAAATATAATCATCTGTCGAATTTTACAGTACACGTTTTTAAAATTAAATTAGACTAGGATCGTTTGATTACTGTTATCAAAATTTTATAAGTTTTTTTTCTTTTCCCTTGTTTTTTATTTTAATAATTATTTCATAACGATATTAATATATATATTTATTAATTCTAAGTTAATATATAACATATGTATATATATATATGCAAATATATATATAATATATTTGCTGGAACTGTTTTTATATAAAAGAGAATTACCCTTTTACGATGATGCGTTGTGGATATCTCATTGTCAATAAAAATCGATATGAGTATCGATATGGACATCATTCCGATGACGAACAGTTTAAGTACAACTTTCTTTCCTTTTATTTTTGTATCTTTTTTTTTTCTTTCTTTCTTTTTTCTTTCTTTTTTTTTTATTTTTTGATCAGCCCTTTTCAAATTGCTGAATGAATGGAACGGCGAGAAGGAGATATCTAAAACGAAAATAAAAACGAAAGAAGGAGCCTCGATCATTCTTTCCTTTTGGACCATCCTTTCCTTTTCCTCTTTCTCTGTATCTCGACCACCTCCACCTCTCCCCATCCCCTCTCTTCCTGCCTCTCCCTTTTCCCCCACGTCCTCTCTCTCTTCCACTTCTTCCGCGTGGCTTTGTTTCTCTTGGATATTGCGATTGAAGCTTTCTTATATCCTCGAGATTACCTTGCATCTGTCGACATAAGAAAAGAAGTCACACGAAAATGTTCAAATGTTTTCTGACAAGTAGGTCGTAGATTAGAAAAATTTTGCGATATAAGAAATATATAGGTATATTTGTTTCATACGTTACGTTACAAAGCAGGGAAATTAAATTGTACTAATTAAAGATATTACAGAGAAGGCATATATTTTTAAAAATTTTATTATTAATGTTAAATATTGATTTTATATTGTTAATATTTAAAGATTGTTATTGGTAAAAATCCACAAACACACACACGCACACGCACGCACGCACGCACGCACGCACGCACACACACACACACACACAAAGACAGACAGAGAGGGGGGAGGGAGACTCATGAAGACATGCGTGTAAGTACGTATGGATTTTATTAAAATTCGTAACGAAATTGATAATACTAACTTTGTTGATATTTTTTTGTTCTATCAGAAATGATAATGTTATCGTAAAACTTGATCAGTTATCTTACATACTTCGATATAAACGTAACCAATAGTTAGCGTATATGATGACATTTGATGTTAATTTTTTAAGATTAAGTAAGAAATGATTAATATATTATATATAAATATAAAAATTATATATGATATGTACACACACACACACACACACACACACACACACACACACACACACACACACACACACACACACACACACACACACACACACACACACACACACACACACACACACACACACACAAATTTAATTTATTTATGTATATATTTATAAAAGATTGTGAATTGAATTGACCTATATTTAGAAAAATAGAAATAAAAAAAAGTAGTTCGGCAATTCATTTATCAAAAGATCATCAGTGTTTCTTATTCAGACTCGATATGTTAAAGATATTGAGTTTCTTCGATCGTATAAATCTTACAGAGTACTACGTCTTTATTATGCTTTTCCTTGGGTACAACATTCACGTACGAGTCGTTCGATTGTCCTTTCCCTACCTCATCCATTTTCTCTCTCTCTCTCTCTCTCTTTCTCTTTCTCTCTCCCACTCTCTCTTTATCTCTATTTGTATCTATCTTTCTGTTTCTCTTTTTCCTATTCTTGAATCTAGCCTTCCCAGGCTCTCACAGAAAGTAATTGAATTCGTCTCACTTTGAGCCAACCTAGGATAGAGCTACGTCGAATTAACGAAATTGAACGTATCCGAGAACGATCAGTCGTGAGAGAGCTATATAGCTCTACAAAATCCTTTATTCGTTTTACTGTTAAACGATTTTTAGATTTACAAGTACATTCATTTACAAGTATATTTACAATAATTATTTGCTCATATTAGTTTTCATGATCTAGTGATTGGAATAATCTCTATAAAAATTGTATTTAAGAATTTTCCGAACAGCCATACATTCCTTTGAAACGTTATATGTGACGAACCTTATAATACATGTGTGTGTGTGTGTGTGTGTGTGTGTGTGTGTGTGTGTGTGTTTGTGTGTGTGTATATATATATATATATACACCATACAATCCTGAATAAGAATCTTACAAATTTTCCGAACAATAATATACTTAGATATATTTAAAAATGCACGATAAATATTAATTGAAATAAATTTTAATAATGCGATGACTTCATAATGTCTACGAAGTTTTTTGAATAACAATAACGCATTAATATACGTCGGATTACAACAATAAATATTTAAAATGAACCGATAAACATTGACCGACTAACATTGATAACAATCAATTTTTATAATATAGTAACCCAACAAGAGGTTCGAAACGTCGCATATTTACACAAAAAATTTTACAATATATATATTTTAAATGGTCCGAGATATTTGTCGAAATTAATTCTTTTTTAACTGTTATTGAGCCTCTATCTGCGAATGTACTAAACAACAACTATAACAACAACAAAAACAATAACAATAAGAGAAACCAACACACACGTTAGGAACGTTACGCGTGTCGAGTAGGTTTCGACACAGGATTAAGGGGAGAAAAGAAAGTAAAAGAAAAAGAAAAATAAAAGAAAAAAAAGAAAATCCCCTAAAAAAGAATGTATCGCGAGCGTAACTTGAAAGGATTTTCACTTAGCAAGAAACGGCGACTCGTGAAGGAGGTAAACTGCCGCGCCTAGGTGTACGCACGTCACGGTTTAACGTGGCCGATACGTTCGTGGTCTCTTCACACTTGGCATACTTGATCGGGTTTATGCTCGCTCGGTCTCGCTCCCACGTGCTCGGCCTCGCGCGAGGTTCGCGTTCGCTTGGAGTTTACCCTCCCTCTCACCTTCCTTCCCACTCACCGTTCGAAGGACCTAGGAAGAGCGGGATAGATGCACCGATGCATTCCGCGCACTTTGCAAACGCATTTCTCAGGGACGTTATATACATCCGCCAATGCACTTGCTATTCCACGCGTGCCAACGGCCACACGCGTGCGCTGCATTTTCTTTCGGCTCGAAGAGTCCAGCAGCTTCTTCTTCTTTTTTTCTCTCTTTTTTCTTTTCTTTTCTTTTCCTTTTTTTTCCTTTTTCTCTCTTTTTCCTCTTTTTTTCCTCTTCTTTTCCTTTCTTTTTATTTGTTGTCTTCGTCATTGCTCTTGTCCTGATCCACGTTCTTGTACTACTGATACATCAGGGGTTCTTAACCGCTTAAAAACGGTACACGATTGCGAAGGTTATATCGATTTGGAAAGAAAGAATGTCACGTGACAACGAGTTGAAAATTATTTAGGTACCTACTTATTCATAGGTATTTCGTTGTAACATAATTTTTTGTTACATGTGTTAACAACTAATAGATCATTATTGTCTCTAGGTTGTTTCTTTCTGATACATGATTTCTCTTTTTAGATAAATTTGTAGGTAAAGGTAAATAATATATCATTATTATAATTAAATGAGAAAACTACAGCTATTTTGCGTAGTATATTCTAATTGTATATATATATATATATATATATATATATATATATATATATATATATATACATATAGTAATTATTAATGTATTATATGTTTAGTAGTTGTTTTATATGTGCACCTAGTGTTCATTTTTCAAAGCACATTGTAGACTTATGATAGAAATGATGTAATAATCGCTTATTTATTGGGTCAGCATTTTTAAACAATTGATCATGTTTTAAATTAATGGTTAGTTTTTATATCTTATCAGTACGTATTATAAGTGACGCAATCCTGATTCAACCCTGACACTTATGTATTAATATGTTAAAAAATCTATTTTCTTATTGTCAATTACACAAAAAATTAACTTTTACTTTATATCGGAAAATGAATGATTCTAAATATAAAAAGTATACGTAGTATAGTGTAGTTATAGCAGTAGGTATAAGTTTCTAAATATAAGTTCTACATTATATAATTTCTTTTCTTTTTCTTTTTTGAAACAGAAACAAAAATTGAGTTATACAAGATTAATATTAGTAAGACTCGATTAATGTCAAAATGACTTTTCTTTGTCGGAATATATCTTATTACTTATACCTTTTGATCATATGTTTGAATATTGAATGTTTGAAGTATTTCCAAAATCGTCGTTACAAAACTAGAATTGAGTATAATTTCGTACGTCAATAAAAAATACTTGTCACCATTAAATCGAGCTTTTTCACAACGTGGAACGAGCAACGCCTTCGACTTATTTCCCTTTCGAATTCTCAAAAATAAAAAAGAAAGAAAGAGAGAAAGAGAGAGAGAGAGAGAGAGAGAGAGAGAGAGAGAGAGAGAGAGAATCGTTGGGAATTAACGAAAGGTTTTCTCGAAACGAAGTTTGCTTTGAAAGAAGTTTCGGTGGATACTTACTCTCAACCCTCTCGAACGTTAATCATCGTTTCTGGGAATAGTGGTAAGGGCGATTTACATTCTACAACGTGTTTTCCAACGGGTGCTAATCAGTTTGAGTGCCTTCTCGTTCGTACCACGTTGATTAATCGAGATTCCAGTGATTCACTAGCTCGACCTCGAAAGCCAATCGAAAAAGATCGAGTTCGAATAAGCACAAATTCAATACGATTTCGATAGATCGATTTGTATAAGGTCGTGACAAAGAAAAATAAATTCCATTAACAAATTTATGAATACTTAAGCCATTCTTTTTCTACGTAACTTAAATACTCTCAAAAGAATAATTGTAAGACATTCTATCTATATCTATATCACATTGCCAAATATATAAATATTTTATATATCCTTAATTTTTTTCTTTCAGAACGAAAAGCTGGAGGTAAAACAGAAATGGGCCTCGCGGCTTCTAGGAAAATTACGAAAGGACATCACGCAAGAGTACAGAGAAGACTTCGTACTAAGTATCACGGGGAAGAGGCCAGCCATGTGTGTTCTCAGTAATCCTGATCAAAAAGGCAAAATGAGGAGGATCGACTGTTTGAGGCAAGCAGACAAGGTAAAATATAAAAATTATTTGAAATTATTTCTTTTACTTTCTCACTCTTTGTCTTTGTCTCTTTGTTTTTCTCTCTATTTCTATCTCTATCTATCCGTCTCTCTCTCCCTTTCTATCTCTATCTATCTGTCTCTATCTACCTATCTGTCTGTCTGTCTGTTTCTCTCTCTCTCTCTCTCTCTCTCTCTCTCTCTCTCTATCTCTTTATTTGATATATTTTCAAAAGTATAACATTCGAATGAGAAAATCGAAAATTCGACCGACATATCCCCCCTCCCTCGTTGATGTCACAGGTATGGCGATTGGACCTGGTAATGGTGATTCTCTTCAAAGCAATTCCGTTGGAGTCGACGGATGGGGAACGGCTTGAGAAGACCGCGGAATGCGCTCAGCCGGGCCTCTGCGTCAACCCCTATCACATCAACGTCTCCGTCCGGGAACTCGATCTTTACCTCGCCAATTTTATCACCAGTCACGGTAAGAGATCGTCACGAATTATTACAGAGTCCAATTAAAACGTTTTCTTGACTCATGACCGTTTATCTATATTTTCGAAACAATGGAATAGAATCGACCATCTTTGTATTTGTTACTTTAAAGCGTCGATAAGATAAACGAAGTTTTTAGAATTTTTCTATCATAGGATCTTCAATTTGTTCTTTTAATGTGTCGAGATAATCTAGGTACTTTATCATATTGAATTTTTGAAGATTAGGGTAATCAAATTAATTCATTAAGTTGTCATCGTGAAGTGTTCAAATAATGAATGTTTTACCATATCAAATTTTAGAACGTTAAGATCGTCGAGCTGACCCCATAAAATATTCAAATAGTTAAGGTTTCGCGATAAAATATTGTTTAATGTTAAGGTCATGAGATGAACATTTAAATTAAGTAAATAGAGGAGACAATAAAGATTAACGTAAATCTACTACACCGTCAAATGTTCAACGTAAAAAAAAAAAGAAAAAAGATGTTATAATTTCGAATCTTTAACAAAAAATATTTTCAAGATCTAACGAATGAAAACGTAACAATGTTATATATAAAATAAGTAGTTGTCATCTATGTAAGGATATCTAACGTGTCATCAACGAAAGCTCCTAAGCCGAGTCCGGTTCGATTTTGGCTTTCCATGCCAACGACCGCGCAACTCGCCGGTTACGTTCATTCACTCGCACATCCCTCCGTTCAAAGTGTCGGCTCTCACTACTACTCCACTCGGCTTCGATTCAAAGTTTCTTGGAACATCTTGCCAATTTCACAGGTCCCCCATATGACATGGCACAGCGGCGGCGAGGCCACATGGCGTGCGGTCTCAGTCAGCCTGAGAGAGAGAGAGAGAGAGAGAGAGAGAGAGAGAGAGAGAGAGAGAGAGGGGCCGACTGAGAAACGTTTTAGCGCACGCGCATGTACGCACGCAAGCAAGCAACCAACCAGGGAAGCACGCACGCACGCACGAACTAACGCACGTGCCGATCTCTCCCTTTCCTTCCTTCCTTCCTTCATTCTTCACTTTTGTTTACGAGAGAGACCACGCGTTGAATTCGCTTTATCCAGACTCGCCATAACGGGGCTCGTTTCGACTGGGAACATTGTCATTGATCGTCTGAATTGTTTGAAAGCGATCGAGTCTTTTAGAAAACCAAACGAGATAGTAACTTTTCATATTGCTCGACGTTTGCTCTTTCGAACCTTTCAAATCGATTTGATGTATTTACAGTTGCATTGAACAAATATTCTCATTGAGAAGCTATTATAGAGTATCTTTAGAACTAATTTTCACAATTTTCGAGATCTGTTCCTTAGTAACAATGCTGTTTTCAGTTTCGTTGTTCTTTTATAATGCACGTTGGTATATGATTTTAATGAAACTAATGTCGTTCGAATTTGTAACAAATTTAAAAAATTGAAATTCGGAAGGGACACGGGAAAAGAAAGAAAAGAAAGAGAAAGAAAGAAAAGAAGGAGAAAGAGAGAGAGAGAGAGAGAGAGAGAGAGAGAGAGAGAGAGAGAGAGTGAGAGACACATATATATAAAGAAAGAAAGACATAGGAAGAGGAAGAGAGTGTACGAAATTCGAAGATTCTTCAAACGGGTGCCAGAAGATCACCCAGGGTCGATCGACGATCCTAAACTTTCCCTCTCGACGTTCTCTCGCATTCATTGAACTCATCGGCGCGCTTGGAAAGGCACGATTTCCTACGACTCCTGGCAGAGTAGCTACTCGAATTCTGACAAGCGACGAACGTGCTAGTAGTAAGCGATAGTAACGTAGTACATAGACGCCAAGCAAGCAACCAACAAGCCAGCCAGTAGTCACTGACCGACAGAAAGAGAATTGACTTACTCTCCTCTTCCTACGGCTTGGCAACGACGTATCTAATGTTTACAGCCGTCCGACGAAAAAATTGGCGAGGCCTATCGACACCTATAAGAGAAAGTATCTGCGAAAAAAAAAAGAAAAAATGATTTATCTTGCAAATGATAGGATAATACGATCGAAACGATTCTCTCTCGATCTATCATTTTCGTTAAGGAAGAAGAGTCTTTAATATCGTAGAATCATAGACTCAATCGAAAATAGAAGAACATTTAAAAATTCTTTGAATGATTAATTTTGGGTTAATAATATTAGGTAATAGACAATCAGTAAATCAAATACAGCGTTTGTCTCTGCTCGACTAACGACTAATTATAGTGAAACCGTGTGTGATAATAGTTAGCAACTTCTTATAATAATAGCGTCTATTAGGTCAGTTCAGACTAAACGTAATGAATGTCTACTTTTAGCTTACTTCGTCAGCCATCTTTATATCTCTTTTCTCGTTCCCTTTTTCGTTCCCTGTCTCTTTCTCTTTTGTTAGCGTTACGTAGAAACGATTATATGGAAGGGTCAGAAGTAGTAAAGTCTTCGACTAGCCGGACCCCGTCTTCTTGGCAGCAACTAAGTTTATATTATTGTGCCACCGTGTATATTTACAGAGGGTCAGGAATTTTTATGATGTTGATCGTACAGCAGACTCTATGGCTGTGAGCTGTTCATCACCGAGGACGGCTGTTCACCGGAAACCCCGAGGAATTCCGAAATTCTAAAATCGTTTGATATTCTTCGATTGTTATTCCACCGTATTATCTTCTTGATATTATTTACTTCGAAAAGTTTTATCTATATTACGTATCTATATACCTATATATCAATCGTAATTTATAATGAAAAAAGAAGAATGAGTCCGATCAATTTCATCGTTTATCCAATGATAAAAGTTGAAGCTCTAATGGCTGGCCAAGAAAAAGAAGAACTCGTCGAAGAACTCATACCGTATAGCTACCTAGCTAGAGCTAGCTAAGTTATTAAAGTCGTCGAGGTGCTTTTCCCATTTTGTTTTTCGAAAATGGCCAAGTGAAACAGCTCGTCGAGAACAAAGATGGCGATGATGGCGGCGGTAGTGGTACTGGTGGTGTTGGTAATGCTATCACGAAAATGTGATACGTTTGAGAAACGTGTGCTCAGGGCACCTGTCCTCTCTCACACTTTCATAAGAGACGATGATACTTACGCAACCGAGGCGATATTTAGCTCTTAGGGCAAATACGCAGCAGCTTCTTTCTACCTCTCTCTTTCTCTCTCTCTCCCTCTCCCCCCCCTCTCTCTCTTTCTATCTATCTCTACCTCTATCTTTATCTATCTTTTTTCGCACTTTAACCATCTCGCCGTTTTGGACCGACAACTTCGAGTCGAGTTACATTTTCCACGAATGAATATGTCACACGTATTGGATGAAAAAGATTTTCTGCAAAATTATTTTCTCTATATTTAACTTCACGTGTGTGTGTGTATTTATATATAGGTGCATATATATATATATATATATATATATATATATATATATATATTCTATCTTTCGAAAAGATTGCCGTACTTTCAGGCTAAATGAATTCATCGATTCCGATCATGACTCGAGAATGAATAACAAGACAGGTCGGTTTCACGTGCGGCTCGATACGCTCGGTATCGTTCGAAGTATCTCTCTTTGCCAAGTTCGACGTTCGAATTTACTCGGCTCGAGTCGAGTATTGAGTTTCCCTCGAATTTACGACGCGTGCTAGACGTTTCGTCGACGAACGATTCAAGTACTTTTTTCAACCCTTTTTCTTTCATTTTCTTTCTTTTTCTTCTTTCTTCATAAAGCGACAGAACGTACATACAAGCTGTGCGAATTTGTATCAATGCCGGATAATATCTGATTAAATTAACGATTACGTTCGTATAGCACAACATTTTTTAGATTAATCGTAAAAAATATAAGTTGGACGAAAATGAGATTGTTTTAAAACTCGTCTAGTTTCATTGTTGAATTTCTTCGTAAACACATTGTGGATCACTTCTTGACGAATCATGTTCATCTCTTTTATCGGTACGAGTAAATCCTTGAAATCTAAACTAATCGATATAATAATGAGAATGTAATGAGCCAATATTCATTTGCTAAATCGATTAACTCCGCTAAACGAAAAGTAGATATATTATTAAGGAAATTTATTTTAAATATAAAATAGTTAAGGATCAACCAAACAGTCAAGTGTTTGAATAAAATGAAATAAAAATCCAGTAGTTAAGTAAAAGTTTGGCTTGCGAACAATCTGTAAATAATAATGCTCGATATTGTAATGACAAAAAGAATAAAAGATAAAAAATCAAATGAAACAAAATGCAAATTAGGCGAGAATTTCAATAGTCTTTAATCGAAGAAGACCGCTTTTACTTGAATTGAACTTTAAAAACGCCCTACGTATTGGTGGGAGGGGTGCGTTTCGCTTTAAATGCGTGCCTCCTTGTGAACGAGTCTGTATATCCTCCTGAAATGTGCGTGCGAGCGAGAGTCTCTCTTCGCGAGCGAGCATGTGACCGTGCGTGCCGATGTGTGCTCGCTCTATAAATAAATAGGAGACGGACATCTTGTAGCGGGGCTCATCGTGCTTCGCTTATACACGTTGATTTTCTTTCTCGATCGACCTACCACCGAGAATACCTGAAAAGAATATTTTTACGAGAGCTCAATCATGATCGATGATCCAACCGAGATCATCCGAGATCAATAGCCCTCCCTTTTTTGAATCGTCTCTCTCTCTCTCTCTCTCTCTCTCTCTCTCTCTATCTATCTATCTATCTATCTATCTATTTATCTGTCTATCTCTCTCTATTTCTTTTACAATTTTTCGTAATATTATATTGTATGAAGTAATAAATATTATTTACTTTTTTCCAGTGTATTATATAATGCAATATAGATTTTAATCTAATATCGTTATTAGCAACTAATTAAATTTATTAGTTGATATTCCAACGATTATGTTCTTAATTATACGGTAACATTATATCTATGTATGTATATATATATATATATATATATATATATATATATATATATAGATATAAGTTACAACTTTATGGGGAAATTTCTCGATTCTCAAAATCGTAAATCAATTTCCAAAAATCAACGATACATTTCGAGCTTATTAAACTAAAATTGAATGAAATCCAAAAATAACAATGTCATGCAAGTAGATCGACGCTCTCTCTCTCTCTCTCTCTCTCTCTCTCTCTTGATCTTCTTTAATAGGATAATACTGCAAAAATAATTAGATAGCTAACGATAGTTGTTATGATTAACTATAACTATAGAAATACACAGAATGGTCCACTTAAAGATTTTTTTTGTAACGACGATAACGATTCTCTTTTTAGATTAAATGATATAAGAAACAAAATATTACGATCGTCGAAATATATTTTCGTCCTTGACGAGTATCAAAATTTTTACATTCGATTTTTTTCGACGAAGTCGAACTTCTGACACTTTTAATGATGCAGTCTCTATAATGATATAATTTTCTGCTTTCTCTCATTACACACCTTTATATATTATTATTTATATATTCAAGAGCCAGGAAAAGAAGACGGACGAGTTTTTGTTAATACATACTTGCAAAATTTTCGGAACCAATATAACGTGCTTACATAAGAAATAACCAAATGTTAATTTTTCAGACGTTATCAGTTTTATCTTAAAAGTTTTAAAGAGAACTGAATGATTAAAAGAAATTAAAAGAAATATTAAAAGAAAGAAAAAAATAAAAACAGAGAATATAAATAAAATAAAAGAAAAGAAAATAATATTAATCTTGTCGTTCGTTTATTTATTTAATAAAAATTGATCGAGATCTCACGTTCACGGATCATGGATTGTCAACTGTAGAGACAACAACGGTGGAGTGGAATGGTATCTATTATTATTCCAAGACGAAATGCGTCCGTCGCTCTTCGCGTAACATCGCTCGGCCGCGTGCAATTACAACAGGATGGCTACGTGAGATTTTGCAATTGCATTCCGCAACTTTGCACACCCTTTCTAACGTAACGAGGAAAGGAGGAATGGAGGGAGTAAGAATGGTAAATGGGAGGGGAAAGGTGAAAGTGGATAGGAAAATGGTAAAGAAAATTCGTAAACAAAAAGAGAAGCTCTCTTACTTACAATTTCGGTATAATTTTGTTTCGCGTTCGTTATCTTTGTTGGATACATTAACGTATAAACTTTTCTCTTTGTCTAATGAGAGAAAGAAAGAAAGGGATACCTCGTGATTAGATTGATTATAATCGATTAATTTTTAGAGGCGTAGAAAGCAAACGTGTGTGATTCTCGTCACCCTCGAAAACTCGAACACACGCGTTCCGGGCTGCTCCCGTGTATTTCGGTGGTATGTTGCGTAATGAGATTTGCGTAAGGCTCAACGATATAAAACATTCGTGTGA
Source organism: Dolichovespula sylvestris (assembly GCA_918808275.2). NCBI lineage: Eukaryota > Metazoa > Arthropoda > Insecta > Hymenoptera > Vespidae > Dolichovespula > Dolichovespula sylvestris. Next base: position 1,159,498 of record OU964969.1, read on the forward strand.
CGGCAAAGTCGTTGATGAGGAGGGAATTAGACTCGCGGGGAATATGAGGAAAGAAGGTAGAAAGGTAGAAAGGTAGGAAAGAAAGGAAAAAGAAGGACAAAGAATAAAGAAACAGATGAAAAGGATTTTAATTAAGTATTCAAAGCAAATTTTACTCGTTCCAATGTTGTTTTCTTTTTCTTATTATTTACAGAGGTCCTAAATGGCATCTGCAATGCGAGCAAAGAAGAAGAGAGGCGGCGAAAAGGTATAAAACGAGAATTATTTGTTCTTTAAACACATTATTGTCTTTTATTTGTGTCTCTTTCTTTGCTGTTTCTTTTTTGTTTCCCTGCCTTTTTTTCAAATTATTTTCGTTACAACCCCAATCATCTCTTCCAACACATTACCTTAATTCCTCGTTCATAATATATAGCAAGCAAAGCAACTGACTATTTTATAGCGATCCCAAAAGAGTGTACCTCGATGAGAATTACATAACGAAACATCGCCAACTGGGTTCTGTTCCCAGGTGCAGGATACCATGAACTTTATAACGGTGTCGTGTGCAATGACACGATCCTCGCGACAGGTGTCTTCAGCTCGAAGGAGCTCTGGATGCTTTCAAAAGGTACGACGAAATCTTTTTTTTTACACTAGCAAATATCCCGCGATTTCGTTTTATTTTGCATGAAATCAAAGAATACGTGATATTTCAATGTATATATGCATACATACATACATACATACATACATACGTGTATGTATATATATATATATATACACATATTGTAGATATATACGTACGAAAGACGTTTTTATCTAAAAGCTTTCTAAAGTTCGATCGACAAGTCATGATGCTTCACGTTCGATGCTTTCGAAAGGTAACGCATAAAATGATATCGAGATCTTTTGAAAGCATCCTAACGTGTGCGACGAATCGCGATCATTGAAGTCGATCATACATCATCATTATTCTTTTCATTTGTTAGAAAATAAATATATAAGAGAGAACAAGGGAAGTAGAGAAATAGTGTTTGACGTAACAAACGAGAGAAAAGGAAGTAAAGTTAGAAAAGATGTAGCAATTACACGGAGATAATTTTTTTAACTTTTGATAAATCAAATGGAACGGTCATAAAAAGAAAAAAAAGAAAAGATAGGAAGAAGGGGTAATATGTGCACATAGTGTGAGAGAGTGGCTCGAGCCGGACGAATGCATTTAGGGGCTGCTCGGTACTACTTTCGCAATTTACTGCAAATTTTAGAGCTTAGCCGACTTTAAAACAGTGTTCCCTCCGGCAAAATGCGAAGGAAAAAATTACGAAAAAAAGAGAGAGAAAAAGAGAAATTCTTTTTTGGTATTCACAAAAAGAAATAACATACTTCTCCCATCTTCGTACGTTCGAATTTTTCTTATTTCTTTCTCAATACATCTGACTCTTATAAAAGTTATTTAATTTTTTTCTTACATTAGATTTATTTTATCTTTTTTTTCTTAAATCAAATGATGCCAGAGATTATGATTTTTCTATTTTTTATATTTGAAATGCAATTAAATTATTTCATCATCTAACAATCATAAGTATCTAATAAAAATTGAAACGC
>OU964969.1:1163584-1171084 GCA_918808275.2 Dolichovespula sylvestris
ATCCGTTGGCCCTCTTCGAATATACCTAAGCTACGCACCATTCGAGAAGCTTCTTCCTCACCGTCCTCGTCATCTTATAATTAGATTCTCCCGTGGGACGTTCTCTTAATAATGTCTATATATTCACGTAATCTCAATTTCTAAATTTTGTGGGACGATATATATTTTTTCTTTTTCTTTTTCTTGAATTATACTATTTATTTTTTCTTTTCTTTTCTTCTTTTTCTTTAGATATACTATTTCTTTTTTATTTCTTTTTCTTTTTCTTCTTCTTTTATAATAATCGATGATTAATTAGATAGACGTGTCTTGATCGAATAGAATGCGTCTTTCAATCTTGGAAAAGATGAAAATAATTATACGTATTGTAGTAGTTTAATAATATATGTATTATGTATTTACAAATTTTCGTAATTTCTTCGTATATACACCATGAATGATTGACGAAGTGATTTTCTGTAGAATCTTTTCATCTTACTCAGTTCGTTTTCATGAATTTTTAATATTGATGTAAGTCAGAATTGAATGCAAATATAGGATGTCTTTTGTGTATATATATATACACACACACACACACACAATTATATTATCTAACACACATATAGATACAATTGTGTGCGTGTGTTCGTATGTGTGTGTGTGTGTGTATATATATAATTGCAATTCATTATATATTTCTCTATTATAAAGTCACAGGGAAAATTTTCGAGTTCAAAGGCGGAAGGGAAAAAATAAGATAGTTGTTTTCGTAATTGCTGTCCTATCCCTTCGACTCGACGTACGCGATGACGTAGGTGGTAAGCATCGAGGATCCGTAACCGTTGATGTGTGTCTGGTTTCAGCGTCCATACTGCATGACCTCAGCGACATGCAGCCTCAAATAAACGCGATCAAAATAGAGCACCCGCCGTACTACTGCAGCAGCTACACCCCTCCATCCGCAGCCACGGCCGCAGATCATGCTCAGCCTGCGGCTAGCTTCAGTAAGTTCTTTTTCTTTTAATTGTCGATATTATCGTTTTTTCTTCTTTTTTATTTATTTATTTATTTATCTTATCATTTGAATGATAATGTGATTCTTTTGTTACTATCTTCTCTTTCTCTTAATATGTATACACATGTTTATTTTTTCTCTTTCTCTCTCTTTCATTCTTTTTACTCTTATTTTAATTTGCATCGATCAAACCATACGTTAACGGAAATGGTCATCAAAAGTAAGTTTTAATATGACATCTCGTGAAACTCTCTCTCTCTCTCTCTCTCTCTCTCTCTCTCTATTTCTCTCTTTCCTTTCTTTTGCGTACAAATATAACTCGGATCAAGCGAGTAACACAGCAAGAGTCTCATCTTTCTCTCGTAGTTTAGCAAGTTATACGACGGAGAAATTATGCGAGTGCAGAGATGGCCTAGATATTTCGAAGGTCCATCGTTCGTAACGAGCAAGATGCACTTACCGTTGGAATTTTCCAACGATCAAAAGTTATGTGCTTTTCATTTTAATGAATGCTGGATAATCTATGATTCTATTGCCCATATCTGTAATGTTTGCACCAACGATACTTCCTTCTTTCTCCTCTCATTTCATTTCATTCCTTTTTTTTTCTTTCCTTTTTGAACATCGCGAGAAAGACAAAAAGAAGTTAATAAGTTTTTCATTTTAACCGAATCACGTTATCACGAAAGTATTTTATCTATATAATCCGTGAGATAAAGAGAGAGAGAGAGAGAGAGAGAGAGAGAGAGAGAGAGATTGGGGGAGAGAGGAAGATGGAGGGAGGTATATAGGGAAGGAAAGGGAGAATCCTAGCGCGAGAGATGCCGCGCGTTTGACCTAGTTATCAAAGAAAGTTTAATCGGTTAGCTTTCCTCGCTCTTAACTGAGTCATTCTCTGATTACGATCCAAATTTGAACCGTACGATATGCGCGTGTACCTACTTACGTTTTCAAGAGAGTTTCTAGGAGAGAAAGAGAGTGGAAGATAAATAGATGGATAGATAGATAGATAGATAGATAGATAGATAGATAGATAGACAGAGGGAGAGAGAGAGAGAGAGAGAGAGAGAGAGAGAGAGAGAGAGAGAGAGAGAGAGAATAAAGTTAGAATAAACTAATTTAAAGTTTCTCGGCGGTATCTTTAACGCGTATTTCCAAGCCCGAGTTTTTGTTCAGGAGCGATAACAAAGTACTGATACCGATTCGCGTCGAGAGATACGAGAAGATAGTGTTGTGACGATGTTGGTAGTGGAAGGATGGAGAATGAGTAGAAGGAGAAAGAGGAAGGAAAAGGAGGTTGGTTGAGGGGTAGGGGTAAAGATAGAGAGAAAATTTACCGTCGGAATAAAATGACCACCTTCTACGGGCTTAAAACATACATGGAGAAAAATTCCAGCAATAAACATATCTGGATCTCGGCCAAGCAAACGGCTATTCTCCTCGTGGCTCCCTTTTATCGTATGTACATACATGCATACATATATACATATATACATATGCATATAATAGGTAGAGTTACGTACGTATGTTCCTACGTAGGGGTTGCTTTATGGCCGCGAAACTAAGCGCTTGATTGACCGCATTGTCGCTGAATTAACACTGCGGGGAAGGTGTCGTCGATCTACCACTGCAATAATAGTCAAAAGAGTGTTATTTAATGAAGATAACAGGCGATTTTCTTTATTTCATTGCTCTCTTTCTTTATCTCCATAATCTCTTTATATTTAACGTTTATATCATCTATTATATTTCGATAGTAATTCGTAAAGTTTGATATATCTTCTTCCTTATTTCTTTATCCTTACAGGTCCACCACCGGTACACCAGTTGATAAGAAACGACAAGACTGAAAAAGCTCCGACAGTCTCGGTCTCGAGTGCGGCGACATTCTCGCCAGTTCTCAGGCCAGAAGATGGTCATCGTGGAATGGACTCGCCTCATTCGCAGACGGGTATGTTTTCATCATGCAAACGCTGAATTTGAACAATTTTTTCTTTTTGTTTTTACTTCTTCTTTTTTATTTTTTTTTTTTCCTTTTCTTTCATTCTTTTTTTGTTAACATCATAACGAGGGAACCACTCGTTGCACTGCGAACTTCACGAAACAATCTATATATATATGTATATATAACTCGAATATGTCTCAACGATAGTAATTTTCTTTAACGCGCATTTACTGTTCCTTCGAGAGCACATTCGAAAAAAAGAAAAGAGAAAATAATTTTTCGTAAAAATTATTGATTTTCTTTTTCGAATATTTTTCGTCTTCGCGACTTCAACGATTTCCTTGCGATGATTATTTCTTTCTTTTCTTTTTCTTTTTTCCCTTAATTATTCATTTTTTCTCTTCGTCATTGATTATTTGCAAACGAAAAAGTGGAGAATGGCCCTTTGAGAAGATAACAGCGAGCCATCGATAAAAATTTTCCATGAGCTGTCATGGTACCATGAAGACCACCTTATCAAAACCGTGCGTTCTCGTCTCTTCCGTGGTGTCTCATCATAAAGCTTAAGCCCATCATATCACGCTTGTCAAGTGATCATGAGTTTAACTAACAAACATCTAACAACGAAGTCGACGTAAAAAGAAAAAAAAAGAAAGAAAAAAAAGTTGCCTTGTACGTTTCCCAACGAACGTTCTTCGTCTTCTTCTTTTCCTCCATTTCTTTCCCTTTCTCTTTTTTCTTTTTTTTTTACTACGTTATACGAGATCGATGATTAACAGTTGTTATTCAAATGAAATTTAAATCTGTGCCTCTCGCTTCTATACATTCGTCGATCGCAACGATATGATTTATCTGAATCATTGATCAAATGAGAAAATAAGAAAAAAAGAATAAATAAATAAAAATAAAAATAAAAAAAGAAGAAAGAAAGAAGAAAAGTGTCATAAAGGATTCGAAAAAGAATAAAAACTAAAAGTTATCGTATTATCTCGCGTAACATATGGTTTTATTAATACAAAATATATTATGTTGATTCATAAAATGTCCAGTGTGCGATAGACCCAATCTGAGCTCACCCAGGCATCATGTAAGTAGAATGTTATCCTGTTCAAAAAAAATCGTGTGACCTCGATATATTACACTCGGTGTATCTTTCCCTTTTTAAAACAAGGATCTTAGATCGGATCGAAAAGGATCGATATTCTTGTTCATTTTTCGCTTTTTCTTTTCTTTTTTTTATTCAAACACCATCTTATACATACATATACATATATATATATATATATGTGTGTGTGTATGTATATTATAAGAATAATATGTAAACCGATTAATTAAATTGATGTAAATCTTTTAGAGGAAACAATGAACGAGAGTTCGACCTGGTTGAAAAAACGATTAGACAGGAAGGAACTCGTTAATTTTTCAAAGAAGGAACAAATTCGGGGCATCAATTTTTCGAACGGATAGGCCAGTATCACCCGCACTAGGTCACTGCCTAAAAGCAATCGCGAGAGACGCAGAAACCATTTCGATAGACGGAATCTATTGAGGCATTGAACTATAGAATCGTCTTTTTCCGATCAATATCAATCCGATCACCTTGAGCCGTAAATTGATTCCATGAAATAAAAAATAAAGAATGAAAGGAAAAAAGAAGAATGGAATGATGATGATGATAATAATAATAATAAGAAGAAGAATAATAAAAATAATAATAGTAATAAAATACATGTGACTCGAGAGCTCGATTAAATGAAGAAATAGACGCAAAAAAGTTAAAACAAAAAGAAAAAAAAAGAGAGAAAAGAAAATATCATAAAACGAAAGGAATAAGATAGAAGGGAGCACGAATAAAAAAGCGAGTAGAAGATTAATAATCGGTCTCACTTTTTAATCGGTTCACGGGTGATATCGATCCGTTCAACCCCCTTTTTCCAGTCCCCCTCGCTCTCTTGCCCCCAATGTTAACTGATTTAAGCTCTGTCTTTCTCTTTCTATCTTTTTCTCTCTCCTTCTCTCTCTCTCTCTCTCTCTCTCTCTCTCTCCCTCTCTCTCTCTCTCTCTCTCTCTCCTTCTCTCTATCTGTCTCTAAAGGTAATCGAAGCGGGATCGATTCTATTGATCGATCGATTGCAAACCGAGAGATCAAGGTTAGAACGGAGACAGAAGAACCTTCGATTCACTTGGTTACCCCCCTTAACCCGTCCATGCCTCTCTACTCCACCTACCCACCCCCTCCATCCTTTGAAGAAAAATATAATCGTACTGAAGATCAAAAAAACGGTCAAGACGAAAAAAATAAAAAAATTTGTAAACAAACACGCGCCAAACAAAACACGAGAACAACAAAAAAAACAACAACAAGAATAACAACAAAACATCGAATGACTAATCGCGAAATGACGCGCTTTTTGATGATCTCTGTTTCAGTCTGAGCCCGAGCGTAGAGAGAAGCTCGCTAACTCGACTAAAAGGTACTTTGTTGATTGGTTATTGACTGTTATATATCTATCTCTCTCTCTCTCTCTATATATATATATAGACACAAATGCACACACACATACATACCCATACGCGCGCACATACACATACACACACAGGCCTTTTTTATGGTATTATAAAACGCAGAGACATGAGAAGGAACATACATATTATTCTCTATCCAGCTCTGATTCCACTCTCTCTCTCTCTCTCTCTCTCTCTCTCTCTCTCTCTCTCTCTCTTTCTCCCTCTCTCTCTCCCTCTCTCTCTCTCTCTCTCTCTCTCTCTCTCTCTCTTTCTCTCTTTCTCCCCCCCCTCTCTCTCTCTATTTCTCTTTATACGTATGTTTTTCTTTATAGTATGCCTACGTAATATAAACATCGAACTAAACTCGTGTCTTTTTCGAACGAGTACGTCTAACACGAATACCATCGGAAAACATAAACGCGACGAAAAAGCGAGATAGAGAATATATATCGATACGCGGGGAATAACATCAGCAAGAAACGCGTGTGTAAATATATATATATATATATATATATATATATATATATATATATATATGCATTACGATATCGTACACTGCAATATTTTTATATTGCTATCACGTATGTCATTTTTCTATGATTTCTTTCCTTCTCTTTCCTTCTCTCATATATATATATATATATATATATATATATATATATATATATATATATATAAATTTCTTTTCATATCTACGAAACGGATTTTCTTACTTCTCTTTCAATTCTTTCGAGTTTCATAGCACAGAACAAAACGTAGATACATATATACAAATTTAAGATTTTGATCGTAGAGAGACATATTGTTTGTTATGAAATCTTTCTTTTATTCCGAATTTTTATGCAGACTCGCGTCGTCGGATAGTAATAGAGACACACCAATGCGACAAACGTGTAAAACGAGTAAAGTTTGACGGGAAATGCACGTAATGTCGGCTACATAACTATATTCAATTCTCGGAACTATCTTATTTCTCTATATCTATATCTATATCTATAACTATAACTATATCTATCTTTATTTCCCCCCCCCCTCTCTCTCTCACTATCTTTCATAACACAATACACTGGTAATACTTATATCAATGCATTGATGTTTAACGAGTATTAAAGCACAGCTCTCCTCCACACGCGAAGGGTTTTTGCACTATACATTTTCTTTATATGTTACTTATGTTTTCTTTTCTTTTTCTTTTTTCTTAATTTCGCTCGCTCCACATATGATATCGTTCAAGATATCCTCCTTCACATTGATCTTATTACTTCCACCTCCTTTATCCCCCGCTTTATCCTCTGTCTCTAAAAACACTCTTCGTCAAAACGATATCTCGTCGGCGGTAAGGAAAAGTAAAGTATGTATTTTGAATCTCTCCCCCTCTTTCTTTATCTCTCTCTCTTTTCCTCTCTCTCTTTTCCTTTCTCTCTTCCCCCCTCTCTCTCCTTCTCTTTCTACCCATCTCTCGGAACATCCGGAATCCGAGAATGTCCGTTTTATTGATTTTCACCATTCTTCGTTTCTCTCCACCGACTTCTTAGCCAAGCCCGTTTTACGTTCATTCCCTATTTTACTTAATAGATGTCCCTATTTGCGTCAAGAGCACCCCTTAATTTCAATGAATTCTCGGCTCGCCGGGATCGTTTGATAAAATATCTCTGAAAAGACACTTGAATTTACTTAAACGGTATCTACATATGTATTTAAGTACTTACTTACATACATACGTACATATGTACTTACGCGTACACATTTTGTGTAACGAACGTGTCTTAATAACATAACGGAGAAAAATGAAAAGACTTTCACACACGTATACACACACATCCTCCCTCCCGTCTGTCTTTTTTGTTCTTTTTCTCTTTATTTCAGTCGATTCCCTCGAAGTCTAAGCACGGCTTGCTCCACGTTAAGTAAGAATTTATATATGTGTAACTATATACTTTCTGTATGTATAATGTGTGTGTGTACACGTATATATGGTGTTATGTGTCCTATTTCCCTTCTCTACGTGATATCTTCAGATTTTTAAATTTCTTTATACCCTCTCGCCCCGAAT
>OU964969.1:1176084-1178584 GCA_918808275.2 Dolichovespula sylvestris
TAATAATAATAATAATAATAATAATAATAATAATAATAATAATGATGATGATGATGATGATAATGATAATGATAATAATAATGATGATGATGATGATGATGATGATGATGATGATGATGATGAGGATGATGATGATGATGATGATGATGATGATGATGATGATGATGACGACGACGACGATGACGTTGACGATGACGATGACGATGACGATGATAATGATGATAATTGTAATAATTATTATTATAATAATAAATAATAATATTATATAACAATAATAATAATGATGCTAATAATAATAAGAAATGTTTCCTCGTTAAAAGAGAACATTTCTGCTTATTCTTATTTCATACGTTACGCGTTCGATCGAATGCTATGATCGTTTTGATTATCGATTCGAGGTCGCCAAGGGTTAAAAGCAAAATGCAGGAAGACGAGTGTGCGCGAGTGGTTTTCGCTCGTAGCATCTTGCAGTTCGCTCGTCTATAAATAACGCGCGTCCTCGAACGTTTCCGAGCGATGAACGATTTTATCTTCGGGCCACGGCTCGGTCCACCAGATACACACTACTACAACCACCACCCTTGCGCGCAAACTGCTCGATTTCGTACATCTTATGCGGCCTTAGAATATTTTCTGTGACTTAGATGTGGCAAAATGAATAAAGGACAAAACTTATCGACGATAAGAAAAAAGAAAGGAAAAGAAAAGACAAAAATAAAACAAAACAAAAAGAAACTAAAATAGTAGATAAATAGACAGAAATGGAAATCGTTATCCTCGAAGAGGTTTGAATCGACTTGTCGAGGGGGTGGTTCGACGGTGGCGTAAGCGTTTGTATTCGTTTTGATTCCATCTGACTCTGTGTTACAGGATTGCATTCACCCCACGAAGGAATGGCCGGTAGTTCCGGTCAGAGTATGTCCGGTCTCGCTTACTATCAACCTGAACATCCTGCCTCAACGGGAGTGGTCAAGTATCCGGAGAATGGTCACGATACCCTTTCGGATTTCGTGACGTTTGTTTGTCAAGAAGCTGAAAATACACAACAACTACCCCAGGTAGCTTCTGGATCCGTCGAGACCGCCACAGTGTCGTCGCTTCTATCGTAATCTCGTTAGCTCCACTCTTTTCTCTCTCTCTCTCTCTCTCTCTCTCTCTCTCTCTCTCTCTCTCTCTCTCTCTCTCTTTCGATCTTTCTCGCTCTCCTTACGTTCACAGTCTTTTCTTCTATTTTATTTTTTTTTTTTTTTTCTTATAAATACAGTTTTCTCCTCCTTGCTTACTTGTAGAGTTTCGAGAACGTATGCAAACGGCCACACTGTGGCGGTTACGCACGACCTGCATAATTTTCCGTGCTCCAGTCGCCCTGGATTCACATTATTTCTCTAATCACGCCGTATATATTCGCTCTATTTATTATTTATCTATTATTCGTCTTTGTCTACACATCTACATTTTTCATTCGTTCGACTGTTTCACTTTCTCTCTCTTTCTATTTCTCTATATGTATCTATCTCTATAATTCTATCTCTATCTCTCTATCTCTCTCTCTTTTTTCTCTTTCTCTCTCATTTTATAGTATGAATGAACTACTTAGTTGTCTTACTTCTTAACAATCGCACGTTTCTTTAATATCAATCATTCTTACGTATATACATTTTTATTCTAATAACATTAATTGTTCGAGATAGCATTTTCAAAATAGGATAACGAATACGACGAATCCGTATCCGAATTCCTATCGATTCGAAGGGTAGACTAGATAGTTTAATTCTCGATTATTTGAATTACAAAATCATTGTTAACTGGCGTAAAATTTTTTAGGAAATTCATTGATGAGACATGTGCGAGATACGTATAGTCTCCAAAAAATTTCTACGTTTTAAAACCTAATAATATTTTTTGAAACGAACAAAGTGAATTAGATTTTCAATATACCTACATATGCATATCAACATCCTGTAGATATATTATTATAAATGGTCGATCTTAAATTGAAATTATGCTTCAATAAGTAGTGACAATTGTCAAATTGACAAATGAAATATAGTGTTCCTTTCTAAATATATTTTAAAAACGATATATTTATATATATATATATATATATATATATATATATATATTTATATATTACATTGACAGAATTGTAAAGTCTTTTAAATACAGGAAAGAAGATTTGGAAAATATGATATCGTTGATATCGAATCGAATCTCTGTTTATATCGAAATTGTAGATATCACATTTTCCAATGTTCAGCAAACAATAAACAAATTCTAAAAAAAAATTCCTTATATCCTTCACGAATGATTGCAACTTTGTTCGTATCAAATAATAAAAAGAAATAAAAATATGAAGGAAAATGAAGAAAGAAAGAAAGAAAAGAAAAAAAGGAGATTGATTTAGTTATAAAAAACGTATGAATTACTTTCGGAGTTTATTGTACTGAGAAATAATTCGCGTTATTCGATCGATCGGGGTGAGTGGATCACGCGCGGGTCG
>OU964969.1:1181084-1183584 GCA_918808275.2 Dolichovespula sylvestris
TAGAAAAAGAAACAAGCAAAAAAAGATGATAGAGAAAGAGAGGAGACGAACCAATGTCTAATCTGTGACTCCTAAAACATTACCTAAAATTTATCCCTATTCCCAACAAACACCCTCGTCCCTAACTTCCCCACACCTCGATACTCACCGCCCTATTGTAAAAGTAAAAATGCTCTTAATATACTCGCTAGTTAACCAGATAATAGTTAATGATTTCTATGTTTATAAAGGTTGTTTCCTCTCCTCGAGTAAGATTGAAAGAATGTACGCGACTTCTTTCGTTTAGACATCGCCATACCTTAAGTTGTAAAAAAGAGAGGAGACTTATTATTTAAACGTTCTTACGCACAAAAGCAGTAAAAAAAAGGAAAACAAGGAGGATTTAGCTCAAATAATTTATTCGAAATCGTATTTAACGAGAAGTATGTAAGTACAAACGTACGATTATTAAATTAAAAAGAAATTGAAAACAACTCGGCTCGAACAAAAGAAGAAGCGTTACGTTTCTTTATTATTTTTTTTTTTATTTCTTTTTCTTTTTTTTCATTACACTCTGTCAATCGATTCTTAGTGATAGTACAAAAAAAGAAGAGACGAATTTTACAGCAGCAACAAGAATGTCAATAATAAGAGGATAGGCATAGGGCGCCGACGATAATATATTATTATCCCTCCGAGGAAGAATTTAAAGGATGCTTTTTACTGCTGCTAATTCAATATATGATGCAACGATATTATTGCTATCACTATTATTGTTAATATCTTATATTACCGGCTATTATTACTACTATCGTATCAACATCACCACTATCACTATCGCCATCGCCACATCACCATTACCAACGCCAAAACCATTACCATTACCATTGCTGCTGCTATGACTACTACTACTACTACTACTACTACTACTACTACTACTACTACTGCTACTGCTACTGCTACTGCTACTACTACTACTACTACTACTACTACTACTACTACTACTACTACTACTACTACTACTACTACTACTGCTACTACTATTACTATTACTACTACAACCACTACTACTACTACTACTAACTACTACCACTACTACTACTACTACTACTACTACTACTACTACCACTACTAGTACTACTACTACTACTACTACTACTACTACTACTACTACTACTATTATTACTACTACTAATACTACAACTACTACTACTACTACTACTACTACTACTACTACTACTACTATTACTACTACTAATACTACAACAACAACTACTACTACTACTACTACTACAACTATTATTATTAGTACAGCTACTATTACTATTAACAATTACAACTATTACTACTACGGCTGATAATACTACCGCTACTATTACAACTATTATTACGAATACTAATATAAATACTACTACTAACTTTAATACACCAAGTAATTAATAACTATTATCGTTAATACGATACTCGAACTACTTTATAACAGGATAATTGAGAAATACAATGTAAATATATTTGAGTCACTAAGATAGTAGAACGTTATTACGCACATTGTGAACGGATGAAGGAATTAATCGATGTAAGCAATTAACGGGACGATGCCGCAATTAATTAGCTTTCATTTTCAATATCGATAAGTTATATAAAATACAGTAGCGGGATTAATAACGATCGCCGAGTGTTTCCTATAAGAAGGAGATCGATTTATAAACGAAGGAAAGACAGATAAGAGATAAAAAGTAATTAGAATATAGATCGATAAGAAGGATTGACCGATAGTCGCATATGAATTTAGAGAAAGAACGAGTTTTTAAACTTTACGATGCCAAGCAGCAAAAATTAGCGAAAGGTTCTTACTTTCCTTATATTTTATACATATACATAAATATATTATATTGTGTGTGTGTGTGTGTGTGTGTGTGTGTGTGTGTGTGTGTGTGTGTGTGTGTGTGCGTGCGCGCGCGCGTGTGTGTTTGTGTGTGTGTATATAAAGGAGAAAGGAAAAAAATACATAGTGAGTAAGGAACGAAATATTTAACGGCGATTATTACAATAAAAAAAAAGAAGGGGAAAACAAAAATATAAAAAGAAAATAAAAACAGAAAAGACGCGCATATTAAGGGTGGTTCAGGATAAACACCTATATATATTGTCGATATTCCTTTTGATATCGCTCATAAAAATATATTCGGAAAGGTGAACTATATTTTATCTTTTCTCAAGCGCCGGGATTACAAATAAAATAGAAAAAAGAAAAAATACGTTTTCCGAGACCGTTCCTCGTAACGATCTATCTCGTGTAATATTTTATATTTAAATTTATATAGTATATATTTAAAAAATTAAATTTTATTTTCGACAATCTTTAATTCGCATTATTTTCTCGGAAATAGTAATTCATTTCCAAACATTTATTTCTCTGATTGATAATTAAAATTAATTTTCAATATACGAATGCGATAAAATATTCGTACGAAGGAACGTTGCAAGGAACGGAAAACGCAGAAACATGCACTGTTCTGCC
>OU964969.1:1191084-1233584 GCA_918808275.2 Dolichovespula sylvestris
GTTTCTCTCTATATATATATAATATATATATATATATATATATATATATATATATATATATATAAACACACGCGCGCGCGTATATATATACGTATGTATTTCTTATGTGTTTGTTTCTCTTTAGTTGTATTTTTTCAAAAATAATAACTTTTTATCGTCGACGTAGTCGCGCGAATAAAACGCACAGTAAACATTATCAGCGTATCAAAGTATATTATCAGAGGAGGTCGTTGCATTCGTTAAAACGGTTCTTTGTGTTCGTTAATTGTACAAAAAATAAAATAAATAAAAGAAGAAGAAGACATAAAAATTCTAGGTAATCACGTTAAGGCTTATAACAACGTGTTGGATACTGGTAGAACAACAAAAAAGAAAAGAAAAGAAAGAAAATAAAATTAATACGTTGATTACCGGTGTAACATTATTATCGGTAACATTATTATCGGTGTTAGTAAATATTTCATACTTAGTTCACCATTATAAATTACTTACTTAATAGTTAATTGAATCAATAATTAACAATTGCAATTCTGGTTGTAGATTAGATAAAACGATTCGATGATTTTAAAGTTTCTCTATGGGGTAAGCAGTTCGTCAATGTTTTATAGCGTGTCTACGAATAAAATGATTCAATGATATACAACATATTTCTACGAAATTGTTCGTCAATGATTCACAGTACGTATTAGAATAAAACTATTCAATCAGCTTATAAAGTATTTACGATGTAATTTGTCAATGTTCTAATACTAATACATTGCGAACCTCATCACAGATATAGCTGTGAATCATTGAATCGTTTTGTAGATACACCGAGAATCATTAAATCGTTTCATGCACAAATATATCTATGTATCGAAAATGATTGACTCATTATTCGATTGAATTATTTTCATCTTGGTTATCCTGAAATAAAATATTTAATAAAATAAAAGGAAAACAATTGAATCGTTAATCGATAATAAAATAATACAATTATAATCGTTGCAATTATTAATTGAATGAAATATCGTCCAACACCAATTCTATAACACTTTAGCCTTAATCGAGAAGTAATAATTATTGTTGGTATTTTCCAACAATGTATACAAAATTTATACGTATTCATAATATAATACTTCGTCTGATATGTCGGTAAAAAGGGGGAAAGGGATATAAACTGTCGTACGTGTAACAATTTTAGAACGACATTCGAATAGTAAGCGATCTCGTCGTTCAATAACAAATTAAAAAAAAGTTTATCGTTTTTCTTTGTTCGAAACTCGGATTATTCATCGATTTAACAATGATCTCTTTGTGAACGTGTTGAAGCGATCGCGTCTAAAAATCTGTAAATGTACATAACGTCAAAAATACAAATTTATCTTCGAATAAAACAAAATAAATAAAAATTAAAAAACTAAAAAAATTAAAAAATGAAAAAAAACACAGGTCATACATAATATTCATATTAATCCTATTTAGTGAATCCTTGTCTTCTCCAGCTTTGGATTTTACCCTGCCGGATTGATTTTATTAAAATCAATATAACCGCGATCTTACAAAATATATTTAAAAATTATAACCAATATATATATATATATATATATATATATATATATATATAAAATTCATGTCTGTGTGTATTTATATATAATAATAATTTGTGTGTGTGTGCGTGCGTGTGCGTGCGTGTGTGTGTGTGTGTGTGTGTGTGTGTGTGTGTGTGTGTGTGTGTGTGTGTGTGTGTGTGTGTGTGTGTGTGTGTGTGTGTGTGTGTGTGTGTGTGTGTGTGTGTGTGTGTGTGTGTGTGTGTGTGTGTGTGTGTGTGTGTGTGTGTGTGTGTGTGTGTGTGTGTGTGATTATATTTATAATTATAATTAATAACCGTCCAAAGTTGAAGAAGGCAATTCATATCACCCTAATCGAATAACGAGCAGTTAAAGCTTTTGCATGTGCTCGTGTATAGCACCTTCAATAATAATTCGATTAATATTTCTTGAGAGATCGAATGCAATATGATTCCTACGTTTCTTTCGTTAATAATCTTTTTTCATTTCTAAAATCCTTCCTAAAGCACAAATAAATGCGTCTGAATGTTTGAGACGTTCGAAAACTCGTTTATATAAACTACAAATGTCGTTTAAAAACTTTTTTTCTTCTTTTTTTTTGGTCTTTTACAATCGTCACAACTATCAGCATTTTTGAATTTTTTTTCGAATCCTATTTCAGATTCTCTCTCATTTCGTACAAAACACATACAACAATAAGAAAGTATAACGACGTGAGTATATGACGTTCGAACAGAATCCGATTCTGAATTTCGTAATACCATTTAATTGGGAAGAGCTCTCTATACTATCTGATTAATACCGATATTGTAATAGCTGTAAAAAATTCTAAGAAAATATTTGTATAACATAACAATGATAATAATGATAAGGATAAAATAATAATAATAATAATCATTGTTAACTTTGGAATGCCGTTCGTTATGTTTTTTTTTTGATTTATACCTAACGTAAAGCTATGCTTTAAATCAAAAATTTACATGAATGTGCCAGTCTAAAACGAGTGCATACTCTCTCTCTCTCTCTCTCTCTCTCTCTCTCTCTCTCTCTCTCTCTCTCTCTCTCTCTCTTTTTCTCTGTTTTATTCTTTCTTTCATAATCACTCGAGAGTCTTCTGTAAAAAAGAAGAGTGGACAATACTTGTTAACTTTTTACATCAGTTACATAAACTGTTCAAACTCGATTCACTTGTATTTTTTCGCATTCGAAAGGAAATTTTCACAGATCTAGACATGCTCTAGAATCTACCGGCGAGTATGAAAAAGTCGAATCTTTATTGTTAAGTACGAAAACAGTTAAACACAGGCTCAATCACAGTGCGACTAATGTTTACTCAATCTTTCTTCATTCTAGACTTGATGAAATCGTTATAAATGCCATTCATCGATTTCTCTTTTCTTTTTTTTTCATTCTTTTTTTTCTATGTACAACGACTATCACGTCCTATGTATTCGACTTTTTTTATAAATCAGCCTATGTATAACTTATTAGTAATAATACTTATGATAATAAAATATTAAAGATGATCTGAATAGTAACATTAATAATAATAATAATAATAATAATAATAATAATAATAATAATAATAATAATAATAATAATAATAATAAGAATAAGAATAATAAGAATAATAATAATAATAATAATAATGTGGTCATAATATTAATATTATAATATATAACAATTATCAAGAAGACCATTTGGACATAGTGGAATCGTATTTGGGAAGAAATTCACTAAAAGAAATATAACAGTAATTCTCTCTCTCTCTCTCTCTCTCTCTCTCTCATTACCGAGAGCCATAAGAACAACTTTGAAAATTTATCTTGAGGACGTATTCGATGATCGTTTGTCGTCAACGAACGATGCAAAGATTTATTAGCTCACTCAATTGGTATCGTTAATGACGATATATCATTTTCGAGAGCAAGCTTGAAAAGGAACTTTGTGATTTCGATGCCATCATTGCAAACCACCGAAAGAACTACAATACTACTAATCTTGCAAACGTGTTCTCTCCTAATTATTCATGTTTCGCGTTGCGATGTTTTTCTTTCTGCTTCTTCTTCTTCTTCTTCTGTCTTGTTCTTCTTCTTTCTTCCTTTTCTTTTAGCACCAGTAATAAAACTCGGTGTTTATACGGAACAAAAACAAGACGACGAGTCTGTAACCGAATCTTGAGCTCTTCTTGTGTAAACGCTCAACAACTGGCAGTGTACCCTAATCAAAAATAATTGTCATTAATTGTCACAATTTTTTCTTTTTCTCTTTTAAGTTTATTCTTTTACTTTTTGTAATATTTCTCTTATTTATTTTCTTAATCGTGACCTTTTTCATATCTTATTATTTTTACATTAAAAGTGTCATTAGAATATCTTTTGGTTATTTTCTTTTTTATCTTTTCTTTGATTTTTCGAAATACTTTTATTTATTTAATCATGACACTTCTCGTACCTTATCTTGACATTAGAATTTTCGATCACTTCGCCATCGCAATTCCACACGCTAAGGCCTGAAATTTTCTGTGACCTTTGGACATTATTTTCAGTCTGCAAATGCAACGTTGGCAGAGCACGAAATGTGAATTCTCTTGCTCTGTACACCTCGACGAAGGGTAAGTCGTACTGTCGAAATAAATATGCGATCTACGTGATCGTGTCTCAAAATATTTCGGATACTTTTCCTTTTTTATCTTCATTCAGATTTCTACGTTATCTTCGAAATACAAATTGAAAAAAGTGTAAACTTACCAGAGTTTTTTGTTTGCTAGAAAGTCTCAACAACATTCTAATATTGTTTATGAAGGATGTATGCCGAACCAAAATGACGTCGACACAACCATCGCCTATGTGACAATGTGGACTAAAACCCATTGGACTTCTCGAACAGGCGCATGAAACGTTCGCACCGTTAACCATAAAAAATTTACCTTGGACTGTCAACCACCCTATAAATAGGAATAAATAAGTATGTAAAAGAAGAAAAAGTTTGAATGAAAATCATATCATATTGTTATGAAAATAATTTATTGTAAATCGTATCATATCATTATAAAATTTAGATATGATAACGGCTTGATGGCTTAAATGGAATCAATATTGTTAACAGTAATACAATTCTTCTGTCGCTTACTGGAAATTTCTTTATCAGGAACACTATTATGCATATGTTGCAAACATCTTGAGCAATTTTTTAAACACCTCGTACTTGCCGCTGGATGACAGGGATCTGAAAGTAATTGTATTTCACCTTCGTATCCTTTATTGGCGATAATTTTTTTGAATCCTGCAAAAAGAAAACCTTTTATCATCTTCATATAAAAATTGCTGAATTTTTATTTGTTTAAAGTCAAAAAATACTGCTGGCTTGCTGTTTTGAACGAACTTTATCGTATATCAATATTTTTCTTTTTAATTAACAAGAAAAAATTATAATTATGTGTTAAAGATCATTCGAAATATAACATTTTATCACTTTTATATTTTGAATAAAAATATTCATCGATTCCAGTGTGAATGCATAAATGATTTATAAGTATCAACAGAAGATTACGTTATATCCAAAATATAGATATTATTCTCAATAAAAAAAATAAAAAAAAAATATCAAAACAAAACTCGCTTTTAATGACATGACATATTTAACGTTTTTTCTTCGTTCTTTCTTCCTCACCAGAATAATCATATCTCTGAGGACCCATCCATCGAAATTTCTCGCTGTCGCGTATGACATCACCGAGGTATCCATAACTGAGGACACTAGCGTAGAGTCTTAATAAGGAACGATTGCTATGGACGGAGGAAAGGTCCAATCCAGTGGTATCACCAAAAATGATATGTATAGCCGCTGTTTGCACGTCGGTCGTACCTGAAAACGAAAAAAATCAGAATGAAAAAGAATATTTATAAAGTAACTATACTGTAAGATAATCTATGTATGTGCATAGCTATATATATATATACATAAGTAAACAAAATAATACCATGCAAACTATAGGCCACAGTATCGGTACTCCCGCTAGGTATAACGCCGACAGGTAGAGAGGGGGATGGCAATCTTGCCTCTGGGTCATCTGGATCGATCTGTTGTTCCTTGGCAGCTCTCAAGACCAAACCATTAAAGACTTCAGCGAAGGTACCATCACCACCGATACAGACAATCGCCTAAAAGAAAAAATTTAATAATAATTTTTCATCGACGTTTCAATTTTGAGATATTTTGTTAATACTTCGCTAATAATTTTGTGAAATATTTGTAACATTTATCAAGATATATCACCGTCATAATTATAGTAGGAAATTTGGTAATATATAAAATTTATATATATTTATATAAATTTTTAAATATTATATAGAAATAGTATATAAATTGTAAAATATTATATAAAACTAGGATATAAATTTTCAAATATCATATGAAAGTAAAAAATGTGAATTTAAACGTATTATATAAAAGTAGAATATAAATTTAAAAATATTTTATAAAAATTAAATATAAGTATAGGTATAACAAATTCTATCGTAAACATATTTTTAGTAAAATTATTGGAAAAAAAACAACAAATAAATTTCACTTAGCAATCGACTCATTAATTTTTTTAATTTTATAAATTTTTCTTTCTTTCCCAATTTAGTTTTTTTTTTTTTAATCATCTTATATAATCAGGAATATTTATAATTTGATCATATCCTATGTCAAGGTCGACGTTAGATTTATCGATTGGACGTGACTGTAAACGAACTTTTACTTTTCAACAAACTTTTCGAAGAATATAGATACATCAACGTTACGTTTATAGCATGGCTATAGGATAATTACGTTATTGCTATGAAAAGAATAAAAAAGAAAATGAGAGAGAAAAAGACTAACGATTAGAAATCCGATATGAATATACCGATAGAAATAGCGTGCACGTTCGTGACATTATTAAATTTTAATGAAAAACTAAAGTAGAACATGATTAATTTGCAATGAAATCGATATCTCAATGTTTATTCGAGCCTTACCATTTTCAAGAAAAATAGATATTCTCGTGTTGAAGTTGTTTATCACGGAAGGGTGAATCGAATTTCTTCGATCGAAATAGACCTTTTAATTTAAACAAAATTAAAAAAAAGAGAAAAAGAATTGATAAGAAACTGTTAAAACGCTATTGAGAACTTCGTTTCGAACAAACATTTCTTTTTCAACCATGATGATCTTCTGACAGCTAATCAATCAATATTTCACGCATTGGAAATGATAATAAGTAATGTAAGAATTTGTAAAAAAGAACAAATAAAAAATAAAACGAATGTAATTTTGAATATATTAGGTTTATCAACAAGAAAAGTAGGAATTTGTACAAAATAAAAAAAATTACTGAATTACAATAATGATCATTTAAATATAAAATATATGTAGTTTTCAACGTATTCAATTTATCAATAAGTAATGGCATAATTTTTGTGATATTTTACATTTAAATAAACAATATTATACTCAATATTTTTTTTAGTAATTTCGATACATTACTTATAGGCAAACTATATATACAGATTATAAAAATTTTACTTAATTTTTTATTTGTATATTTTTTTCTATTATTTCTCGCTCGACATAATACGTATTAATTTTGGATTTATTTTCAATCGATATCATAGCAATTATCTTGACTCGATATGAAAGGTATATAACTTATGAATAATTATTCAATGATAGACTCTACTTTAGCAACTAATGCCCAATCGTAATATTTGCAAAAAATATGGGATGGAGTTTCTAACATTAGTTAGTCGCGCGCACGTGTGCGTGTGCGTGTACATGTGCGTGCGTGTGCATGCGTGCGTGCGTGCGTGTGTGTGGGGGGTCTAACAAATTGGTCGATAATAAAATAAAGCATGGTCCTTTGTGAGGTTCAATTTTTATGGAAGGAAGAGATGGGGCTAAGATATTGGAAGTGAGAATGAGATGGAAGTGCGGCGTGAATGAGGTAGGCAACGAAATAACGAATAGGACAAAGAGCGATAAGAATTACCGAGTGCGTATGCACGAATGTGGATGGGGATGAGAAAGGCTACGGGGTATACGTGAAAAAAAAATTATTAATTAATAAAATCCTTATTAACCAAAAATAAGTGATCCAATTTAGTTAGTCTGTATCTTCTAAGTAGGATTACGAAAAATATTCTACAGAAATATTCAAGTATAATGAACAAAATAATTCTTTCTTATAAAGTACTGGATATAGAAGGACTAAAATAAATAAATTTATAGCATGAAAAACTCATTTCTTACATGAAGGTCGCTCAAATCGGCCGTAAGCAGGGTTTCACGTATGTGTCCTGCCCTTTCGGTAATCACCATCTTCGTTTCGATACCAGCAATGGTCATCAAAGGTTGTACATCTTTTTCCCATATTTTCAGCCCCTTCTTTTTACCACCTATGGGGTTCACGAATAACATCACTTTCCGTGGACGATACGTCATACCTGAAGCAATAATTAAACTGTTGTTAACGTACAAATTTTTTGAAAAATAAAATAAATTAATAGAAATGAGATCATTTTATTAGAAAAATTAGAAACAACACATTGTTTTCAAACAACGATCATATTAATATAACAATCACATGATGAACAATTTCATTTATCATTCTTGGTCTTCAATGACCTAGCGTAAAAATAATATATTTCGTAGATTTTTTTATCGTTTCAAAATGTATCGAAATAATAATTAATATCAAAATAATTCTTCAATATAGTTACACAATATATCTATTTGGTAACCATAAGTAGAATATAATGATTCGATGATCTATGTTTCTATAGATTAGTTCATCAATAATTCACAAAATATTTACATATAAAACGATTTAATTAATTGCAGTGTATTTATAAAAAAGAAGGTCGTCGATGACTGAGATTCGCGAATATTAGATAATTCGTTGAAAATCATTGAATCTTTTTAAATATAGTCTTTTTTATCATTGACGAACTAATTTATAGACAAGCCGCAAATAATTTAATCAATTTAGTCAACATATCACGATTATCGATTTATTATATTTCATTATTATTAATTTATTTAATGAAAATTTCAATCTACAATCATTAATTTAACGAATAATTATATAACTAATTTTATCCTGCAGTATCAACGTTGTGTCATGAATAAAGATTGAATAGTTAATAAGTAACGATAATTAAATATTTCGCTCGTAATTGTCAAACGTTAATTGAATTAAGTAACACCCAACAGTCTATACGCAAAATGATGGTAGAAAAGGTGGTGGAAAAGCAGATCAATACCGTAAAGACAAACGACGGTTCGTGACGGGTGAACCGTATGGTTATACAATTTAGATATAACATTCGACGTGCAACATAAATCAATCATCACGTTACTCGTAAGTACTTACATCCATTATCCTCAAAGACGAACGTATGGCCATTTTTTTCTTTGCTTTTTTCTCCCTATTAAATTGTATATATTCGATTTCGAGAATACAAAAATTAAATCGAGGAAAGAAAAAACTGATCAATATTGTAAAATATATTTTTATCCTTTGCATTATGACGTCATAACAAGTTAACATGAGAACAATATATTTCCCTCTTCATCCATGAATTGATGTTACACTTCATTTAATTCATTTAATAAAACGAATCAGTAGGAAACAATTTTTTTTATCTAACAATCATTTAGCACGAGCATGTAAGTATATGTATATGTATAAAATAAAAAATATATTACTACAAGGTCATAATAACAAGCTGACGTGACAACAGTATTTTCCTCTACAATAATTCAATATCATTTTTAAAGTGGCACTACGTTTAATTCATTTAATAAATCAAATCAATAGCAAAACAATTTTTTTTAATTATTTAGCAATTATATATGAATATATATACGTCGTGTATATATTGGGTTGGCAACTAAGTGATTGCAGATTTTGTCAATAGATTCTTACTTAAAATTCTCAATCACCTAGTTGCCAACCCAATACATCATGGGACATTAAAAACTAAACAAAAATCAAATTAGAGTTGGCCTGAGAATCACCACTAAAAGATAATAATTACAATAAGCGCATTGTAAAAGTAAACCTAAAGTAGAAGTAATTACATGTTTATATTTAGCGAAGTAAAAATCATGAAATGCATGGATTATAAAGCAAGAAAGGAATAGTTTCGTGCGCTGCGAGATGTGCTTACATAAAATGCATTCGCGTCTCGTTGTTCCTCTCTCTCTCTCTCTCTCTCTCTCTCTCTCTCTCTCTCTCTCTCTCACTCTCTCTCTCTCTCTCTTCTCTTTTTTACGTGCGTGCAACGTCGTACGCTCAAGCCGAATAATAAACGAACAAAACGGTGAGTGTCTCTTAATATTCTTCTAACGAATGAAAAACAGAAACACATACACACAATGATGGAAAGAGAGAGAGAGAGAGAGAGAGAGAGAGAGAGAATAAGTAGTAAAGAGGGAAATAAAGAACAAATTAAACAGCACGTTCTCGCAAGAAAACTAACTAGTCATCGATGATGTAATCACGTTTAGATAATATTAAAATTTAATGGGTTAATTAAGATTCTCGGAGACATTCAATCTCACGTTCTTTTCTTTTTTATCAGTCTGTTCGTAATACTAAATGATAATTAGAAAAAAAAAAAGAAAAACAAGCAGTCAAGCTATTGATAGTCTGGCAAGTCATTTGTTTAACTTCGATTTTGACAACAATTATCTTTATATCCGATTAATAATCGTCCTTGATATCGTTATTCCAAGAAAAGTCACGTTCTTTTCCCTCATCTTTTTTTTCTTTTTAAAACGTTTGTTTTAAAATTATATAGGTAAAAAGTTTCACAATTTTTATTATTAATGGAAATTTTCGGAACCTTGTGTTATATTTTTGTTCTTTTCGATAAACTTTTAATTTAATCAGGAGTCTGTTTAAAGAAATCGTGAAACGTGTGTAATCAATCAAGTTATGTTTAAACGTTTAAACATTAACATTTCATCGAATACATTTGATTAATCGATGGAAAAAAAAGTATTTTTTCTTATCTCGAAATTGATTAAACGTAGATTGATTCTTCTTCTTTATCCCTCTTCCTCACGCCCCCCCCCTCTCTCTCTCTCTGTCTGTGTATTTATCTCTTTTATTATTGAGATACTCACTTAAAAGATAATTTCGAATGGTTTTCACCCAAGAAGCAATTTGCCGAGGGTCAGTATGGCTCATGGTAACACTGTGATGACTCCATTTGTTTTTCGGTCCTCTCACAGCGTAATGTAAAATGAAATTTGTTGGGCATACTATCGGCGACGTGGGCGAGGTCGACGCTTGTTTCTCCTTGACATTAACGCCATGAATCCAGTCATCTCCGTAACGTACCGCCAGAACGTCCGTCAATGGAAGCGACCATCTTGCTGAGAAAGTAAATTTCATATAATTTGTAGGGAAAAATGTATCATCTTGAGATAACATACGATGATCATTGATGTTGATGAATTGAAATTAATGAACAATTAAATTTAATGAAGTAGAGAAATTATCATAATTTAGTTGCGTTTTTTTAATATTCTTGTAAGAAATAATATAATGATCAAATTTAATGATTAAATTTAATGTGATGATAAAGAAATGACCATAATTTTATGACATTTATATTCTTGAAAAAAATAATATAACAATTAAATTTTTATGAGAGATATATACCTGACTATAATTTCATTTTCTTTTCTTCATATACTTGAAAAAAAAATATAAATATAAAAAACGATCTTTATAACACACGTGTCTTATCTATAAGTATGTACGTATTCTTTAATCGATTTCTTTGAAAACGGTCACGCTTATATGAAAACGAATGATTAATATCGCTGATTTTATTCCTGACGATTAGATTAGTAGTCGTAAGTAAGAGTAATACAGTCAGATTTAAAGTAAACAACGATAAAAAAAAAACAAAAAGAAAATAACACTTTATGTATAAATACCGATATATATATCATATAAGCTACAATATATATATATATATATATATATATATATATATATATATATATATATATATATATATCATAGCGATAACCTACGATATTCAATAAATAGTACATTGTGGCAAGCTCTAAATGAACGTAGAGTTCGATAGTTAAAGTGAAACGATACATGTAAGTCAAAAGATACTTTAGTTATTTATATTTATTTTATATATATATATATATATATATATATATATATGTATGTATGTATGTATGTATGTATATATATGTAATATATATTTTTATATATACAAAATTACTTAATACATACACACACACACACACACACACACACAGATTTAGAAACGATCGAAATCAAATATAGTTATTTATAGAGACAGAAGGGAGCTCGAAAATATTCTGGATCGATTGACTTTCGTTATCACAAACGTTTATCTTAAAATAACAAACAATTAATACATAAGCCAAATTCGTAAATTAAACGGAGTGGTAACAAGTGCTTTTGTTGTTTTTTTTTTTTTTCTTAAACCTTCGCATTCTTTCAAAAGAAACAGAAAAATAGGATTATCTTTTTTCGGTTCCATACTTTTTGATATACAAATAAAATAATTCAGGTCTAAATAACAGAACTGGGAATAGATAGTACAGTGATTTATTTGTAGATATGATATACACATAAAATATGGATTCTGTCTAAGAAAATGTTCAATCGATTTATCGTTATCTATTAGACGTCAAGCAAACGACATTGTAGGTCTACCATAATCGTTTCACGGTTCAGTAACATCTGCCGATTATGCACGTACTGACATAACTATCGTTAAGTATTCTTTTCGTTCGTGCTATGAATACAAATCGAAATTGATATTCGACGTATTACATATAAATGTAAATAGATGTGTTTGATCAAAATTCAATTTGAAACAATTTCATTTTTGAAGTACATAAATACACATTATGTACTATCTATTTTTCCGTGTATTCATTTATATTTTATAAAACTAAAAAAAAACTTCTTTTATTTTCAATTAATTTTTTTATTCGTATATTTATTTAATCATTTTTTGTTTCTTTCATTTTCTAATGGAATAAAATCTCAAGATCATTACAAACTTAAAAGGAGGGTAGAAAAGAAAGGAAATCGATCTTAATTTCGACAATAAATAAGAACTCGAAATCAAGATAAAACGAAAAGAAAAAAGAAGAGAAAAAAGATTCATCGTCGTCATTTCATGCTAATGCGTTAAAAAACGCAAACTTTTCATTATAATACTTCGTCTGCACAGCAACGAAATCAGCAGCAATAATACAACAGAACGCACGCGTGCTTCGTTCAATAAGATATATACATCAGTCGCCATTATCGCTAAAATAACTGATTTACTCTCTATCTTTACATGAAAGCGCACTAAAGTATACCTTCATAGGTATTATAGATATCCTTATCTTTAACTATAAACTCAATATAGTTATCACGTAGAATATTAACTCAGATTATTTGTGATTATTATATACTTATATATATTTCTCTTTTATCTTTTATAAAATTCTCTTTTCTTTCATTCTGTCCTTTATAATCGATTCTGCATATTATAATTGATATACTAGAAACACATACACAAGATAACTCTATCTAATAAACCGGATCGAAGGAAACTCATTTTTCTTGCCATTGGAATGTCCGTTGAATTAACTATAACATTTATAATAGCACGTATTCGTGTTATAAGAGACTCGCTATGGTTGGCCCACATTTTCTTCCCTTGTTTGTGTATTCATATCTATGTATGTATATTACACATGTGTATATGTACATACTATATATGATATATCTATACACGATAGGATATATATTTTTAAATATGCATCATATAAGCTTTAGGAATGTCCCTTCTAATTTTTATTCTCTTTACCTTTTATAATATTCTTCATTGATTTTTTTTACAATTCGACAATAAGCTTGTTTAGAATACAATACATACGAAAGTATTGTAATTCCATCTAAGTGTTCTTCAATTTATGATATCGTCATAAACAATAATGATTGATACTACTCGAACGTCAACGTAGATTGAGAACCACAAAAATATTCGTCATCTAGTTTCGTTCCGTTACGTTGATTAATATTCTTGAGAATCACTGAAAACTTTCTTTATCTAATATTTTATTCACTTCTTGGAATGACACATATGCAATGAATCTAATAAAAAGATTATGCAATAATTTTATAAAAGATAAAATTGATGAGAGAGAGAGAGAGAGAGAGAGAGAGAGAGAGAGAGAGAGAGAGAACTTTATGCAAAAGTCTTGTATTTCAATCAATCTCGCGTAGCGAAATCTAAATTGATACAAAAAAAAAACATAATGGATGTCAAGAAAAAAAAAAGAAAAAGAAAATAAAACGTATAGTGATTGTTAAATTGAGTTAAAAAGAGTACATAAAATGAATGATAAATGTACGTTGACGGAGTTATGTGAGCAAATATTTTTATAATGCTAATATAATTTAAATGACAATATATGTATACTTGATAATTAAAAATACTTAGCATTTGGATAACTTTAGGTGTTATCTGATGCAAAAGCAAATATTCTTTTTCTTCCATTCCTCTTTTTTATCATCAATTTATAGTATAGTTCCTAGGTATGTTATTTTTTGGACACTCTGTACATATAAAGACACTATCGCAGATGTTATTTAACCAATTTATATACTGACAAAATGACGTCAATCATTATTAGAAAATTATATTCCTTTTCTTTTTTGTTTTTTCTTGCTTTCTTTTTTGCTTATTTCTATTTTTCTTTTCTTGTAATTCCCACATCATATAATATTTTAACTACAATTATTATTTGTTAACATTTTAATGAATAATAATGAATGTACTATAGAAGGCCGTAACAACTGGTTTCCTTGTAAAAAAATACGACAACATTACGCTCTCGAAATCCTTCAATGAATCGGCTATTTCTTTCGGATCGTACGTCCCATTCCTATCTAGCTACCTGTCTTTTTACATATTAAATAGTTGTCATCCCGATGTTGATTTAATTTCTCCAAGAAAATTACACTGTGTCGATAAAAACATGTGACAAAAAATATGTTTAATTTTAAAATCACAATTCGAACATTCTGCATTTTCTTTGAAAAAATAAAAAATAAAATAAAAATAAAAAGAAATAAAAGAAAGTGATTTCAATATTCCTTATCATTGAAATTTGAAAACAAAAAAATGAGATATTTGAAGTCTAATAAATAATAATTTATTACTTAACCGGTTTTATATCCGCGAAAGAGGAATTTCAGTAGATTTCAAGCACCCAACGACCTCGGCCCCTATACACAAGCAACACATATGTATACATATATATATATATATATATACACTAGGTTGTCAAGTATGAAATGGAGCAAACTTCATGTTATTTATTTCAATCGCACACAACCTCATTTGGACGCCGTATTTTGGCATAATTTGTTTTTCGAGTGAAGGGTACATCTTTTCCTCTTTCTAACTCATATTTCAGTTTGAAAAAATTTGCAATAGTTTTTTTTTTGTATAAACGATTAAGTGAGACCATGGAAATCAGCGAAAGAGTCGTGTGTTGATGAAGTATAAGTTCCACCGTGGAGCCACAACACGGCAGACAGTCGCCAATATCAATAGTGTGTTCGGTATTCAAATGGCTACAAACACGACCGTAACTTGTTGGTTTAAAAAATTTTGTTTAGGAGATTTCGACCTGTCTAATGAACCACGTGGTCGACCTAAGACTCAGGTGAATAATGTCGTCCTGAAATCCACTGTGGAAACGAATCTCAGCCAAAGTGCACGTGAATTATCATTAATGTACAATGTATCAAAGCAAACAATCTTGACTCATTTGGCACAAATCGGTAAAGTGAAAAAGCTGGACAGGTGGATACCGCATGAATTGACCAATGCACATAAGGAACGAAGACTCGACGCATGTCTTTCTCTTCTTTCTCGCAACAAAGCCGAACCATTTCTCAGTCGAATTGTTACGTGTGATGAAAAATGGATCATGTACGATAATCGTAAACGTTCATCGCAATGGTTGGACAAAGATGAACCACCAAAACACTGTCCGAAGTGAGATATCCACCAGAAGAAGCTGATTGTCACTGTTTGGTGGTATGGCTCACGTGTCATCCACCACAGCTTTATGGAACCTGGCTGATCGATCACGACGGATGTCCACTGTTATCAACTAGACGAAATGATAAGAAATTTTGCGATTAAACAGCCAAAATTAGTTAATCGGATGACTCCAATCCTCCTGCACGACAATGCTTGACCACATGTCGCACGAATGACCGTGTCAAAGCTATAGGAGTTGAAGTTGGAAACTCTCCGTCACCGACTCCGAAACCCACCGTTCTCGCCAGACCTTGCCCCCACTGACTCGTTTCATTCAAAATTTAAAGAAATTTTTATCTGGAAAGAATTCAATTCCGCACAGGCTGTCAAAATGGCGTTTCAAGAATTCATCGATTCCCATGATCCAGGCTTCTACAGCATAGGGATAAATGAGTTACCTCTAAGATAGCAAAAGTGTATCGATAATATGGGTGCATACATTGATTAAAAATAAAAAGTTTTTATTGGAAAAAAATTGAATTCAATTATGTGCATTCTTTGCTCCATTTCATGCTTGACAACCTAATATATATATATATATATATATATATATATATATATATATATATATATATATAAGTATAAATCCTCTTACAATTAATATAACCTTGAATCGTAAAGATCTCCAAACGATATGAACAACCTTAGAAGGAAACGACGATTTTATTAGTACATTTATAAGTATCTCGATAATATAATAAACACTATCATTTCAAAACTTGAAATAAATATGGATTTTGCTGCTCTTCCGAATGATTCTTGAAATGCGAATCAATAATTCATTGTACGGTTTCGTATAACAAGAGACTCGCTATGACGTGAGTAAACAAGTCTCGTTTCACTCGTCACAGTCCACGTTGCTTTCCGTGTTGCGTGAGGATAATACCAAGCGATAAGTTTGACCCCAACAACAAAAAACCTAGAAAGGTTGACACACCTTTCATGAATGCAAATGTTCCATTATCTTGTGTATACTTTCATTAAAGTCACACTAATTAAATGTTATTTGCCTTATGCAATTCTTAAATTTTCATTGCCATCTTGTTTTTTTCTTTCTTTTGTTATAGACACAAAAAACTACGATTATTAAAAAAGAAATTTTATATATATATATTATTAAATATATTATTAAAAATTAAGAAAATTTATATATATTTATGTATGTATATAAATAAATATATATATATATATATATATATATATATATATAGAAATGGCTTATAACAACATTCTTACTTTATTAATTTGTTTAAATAATTAAATTTTATGCCCTATGTAATTCTTACGTTTTTATTTTATTTTCTTTTTCGCTGCAGGCAGGACATCAATTATATATTTAAAAAATTAAAATGTATACAGTAAATTCGGTTTATATGTATACACGCGATTATTTTCTTAAATATTAAAAATGCAATAAGGAAAATGTTTCAGTCAAATGTTGTAGGGTGCCAAAAGGAGCACGTCGCAGTGATAATTATTTGACTTTGTGTTAACTTTCAAGAGTTATGTCAAAATCTCATATTTTTAAATGAAATCCTATATTCTTTATTATATATTCTTGTAGCTTACATCAAACTATTTTCCAAACACTGCCTACACATGTATGTTGCAGAAGCCGTTGTTAAGTTATTAAGCTTCAAATTTAGTGTCCGCAGCTTTAACATTACCAGATGTAGTCTACGGAGAGGTAAATTTGGGTGACACTATGTGCTTCTAAACAAAAAACAATTGAACTGTACTACATCGATGCAAAATATATAAATGCATTCTTAATAAAGTAGAAAGACGTTAATGCTGGCTGAACACTAATTTCAAAGACAGGAACGGATAGGAAAGGGAAAGAGAAAAAAAGAATTGAATAAAACAGGAAAAGATAAGCTCGTATCAAATCAGATCGGATCGGCTTTCATCGGATAACCGAAAATAGCCGAGGATAGCGCCTATTTTCGGTAATTGGTAGGGTTGTGTCTAAAGTTACATCTGAGATTGTGTCTAGGATTGCAGTTGGGATTGAGTCTAGGGTAGTGTTTGGCATCTTCAGCAATATTCGCAAAAAAACTGTCTCGTGTTCTGTGTTATATGTTCTGTGTATATGGATGGTAACATGCTTTCTATCGAATCTGACGACCCGTGTTTTAAATTTGGCCACGGGAAAAAATATTTCATTAATTCCAATGGTTCTTGATCTTCCGATGCGCCGATGGTATCTTAAGCACATATTTGCACTTTCGGAAACAATCAATGATAAAATTAAGCTAAAGGAAAAATTGTTTTCTCTTTACACATCGAATTATTACACATTGTCTAAAGAAATGTTTGATATATTACTTCCATAAAAGAAAATATAAAAATGTTTTTCTTAAACCTAAATTGTCCGTCATGTGTGAATATGAAAGAATGTACTAATTGTTAATAAAAATGTAATATTGCTGCTTTATTAATTTCTTTCAAGTCGAATATAGTTTTTAATGTCATCGTTAAAAAGCTACATAACGAATGAATATAATAATTATATACTACTATTATTATTATTACTATCATTATCATCATCATCATCATCATCATCATCATCATCATCATCATCATCATCATCATTACTATAATTATCATCATCATCATCATCATCATCATTATTATTATTATTATTATTATTATTATCATTATTATTAACAAAAAAATTGGAAACACAATAAAAGTCGTATAAATTTCCGTTGAACAAAGAATATTGTCACAAAATAAATAAATTTGTATGTATTATTGATTAGAAGGAAGTAGAACGATATGCAAATCGTTACCAAGGACGTAACGCGTGCACGTATCGACACATGTTTTGATATCCACGTGACTGGACAGTCAAAGCTCGATGTTCTTCAAGAGCTCGAACATCTCTTTCTCTTTTTCTTTCTCTCTCTAACAAAAAATTAAATATTATCCAAACAGTTCTTATTTTTCGAGAATATTTTTCTTTTCCTATTCTTTTTTGCTTTTTATCCGACAACATCGATTATAAAGATTATGTTTTCTACATATATCGAGTGAACCATATAACATGAATATCTTTATTTATATCTAAATGAAAACTAAGGAAAAAGATTATGGGAAAGGGAATTTGTTATAAATATTAATAATACTTCAGGCAAAATAAAGAGAGAGAGAGATTCGTAATAAGTTATATGATTCGTTAATATAAAGATTACGTAAACAGACATACATATATACATTTATACGCAAAACATAAAAAAAAGACTAAAGTTTTCTGAATAGAAGTATTAAAATATCATAATTTATTAATAGATACAACTTCACTTTTGATCAATATATCATAAAAATATACGAGGAAATATTATATTACAAAATGAAAGACACTCTCCTTAAATGAAACTTAACCTCTAAGGAGTCGTTTTAAAATTATATAAAGAATACGAGAAAGAGAGAGAGAGAGAGAGAGAGAGAGAGAGAGAGAGAGAAGAACATTAATTTTTTCCTTCCTTAAAAGATGGAAAAATCCAAGAGGAAAAAAAACTAAATAAAAGCTCGTAAAGTTGAATAATCGTTTCGAAAATATGACAAAATAAAAGAAAATGGGACTGTGATAATGTCACTATAACTATGATTTCAATGGACAACTACCGCTCTTCTTTCTAGCAGTGTCATATAAATGAAAGGGCAAGGTCAAGCGTTGTAGCATTTTCTCGGTACGACCCACTTCCACTATTCCTTTCATTCAAGAGCAGTCGTCGCGCGAGCGTTTAAAATACGAACTTTCATTTAACAATTCTTCGATCTAATCACTTATCCGAAAAAAACGTCGAGCTTACGAAACAACTAATCCAGTCGTAAATCTAATGAAAGTAACGTATCTAATCAGAAATTTAATCTTTATTTTGGTATCTCTTAATCTCGAATATCTTAATTTACGAAACTCCATTTCGAAAACTCCAAACTCTTTATTACTTCGTCTTATCTCTCGTAAGTTAATCTCCGACATCGACTTGGGTAGAATATTGTAATTGATTTCGATAAGAAAAGAAAAAAAGAATAAAATATATTGGATATTCTCGAGCTTAAGAATTGTCCACGTTCTTCCTTTTATAATGTTCTATATCGTATTTTTTCTAGAAAGTATAATATATACTCAAGAAGAACTAGTATCTTAAATCAAATAAGATCTTGAACTTTTGTAAAGACACAAAATTCGCGAAATTAATTATCTAGTCGAAAGAGAAAAAAGGGTATCTACATGTGCATCTTTTTGTTTCAAGGTCAGCGAAGAGAGTACAGAAAAGAATATTAGAAGCAACGTGTTAAGAAAAAAGAAAAGAAAAAAAGGAAGAAGAGGAAGAAGAAGAGGAAGAAGAAGAGGAAGAAGAAGAGGAAGA
The DNA here is from genome assembly GCA_918808275.2 of Dolichovespula sylvestris. Taxonomy (NCBI): domain Eukaryota; kingdom Metazoa; phylum Arthropoda; class Insecta; order Hymenoptera; family Vespidae; genus Dolichovespula; species Dolichovespula sylvestris. The sequence continues at coordinate 1,211,164 of OU964969.1, forward strand.
AGAAGAGTAAGAAGAAGAGGAAGAAGAAGAGGAAGAAGAAGAGGAAGAAGAAGAGGAAGAAGAAGAGGAAGAAGAAGAGGAAGAAGAAGAGGAAGAAGAAGAGGAAGAAGAAGAGGAAGAAGAGAAGGAGGAGGAGGAAGAAGAAGAAGAAGAAAGAGGAGAAGAAGAAGAAGAAGAAGAAGAAGAAAGATAAAAGAAAAAGAAGAAAAATAAAAGAAAAAGGAGAAGAAAAAAGAAAGCTAAGCACAATAGTGTTCAGAAATAGAAAACTTCGCTAAGTTAATAGAGTAAGAAAGGCACATGGTGACACTTTGAAAGTATGTATGTCCACGTTTGTTTGTTTCTAATGCGTCGCAATAAATAAAACGCGTTTCGTTTCTGACTTACTATAAGGTGATCTTTCCGTTTCCCAGATGAGGGTGCCACGATGAAAATACACACGACATCTCTTCTTCTTCACGATGAAAGTGTTTAGAAGCACCGATTTGGATGAGTGGTCTGCTGTGTCTTGCATTTTTTCCGTTTGAACTTATCTCTTTGTCTATAATCTCTCTCTCTCTCTCTCTCTCTCTCTCTCTCTCTCTCTCTCTCTCTCTCATACACACTCTCCCTCTCTTTATCTATCTGTATCTACCTTTCTCTTTATTCGGAGAAAGAGACAGAAAGAAAAAGTTTCAGAGGCCAGAACACGACGACTACGCAATGAAGAAGAAGACGAAGAAAAATAAGAATAAGAATAAGAATAAGAAGAAACACGGAAACAACATGAGCTTCTCAACGAGTACAAGGTGACATCATTCTGCCGCACGATCGATCCGCACGAAACCAAGCGAGGCCGGCCGTGCTTACGGAGGAGCCATCGTTGCAAAATGGAAAGAGTAAAGGAGGGAGAGAAAAAGAGAAAGAGAAAGAAAAAGAAAGATAGATAGATAGATAGATAGAGAGAGAGAGAGAGAGAGAGAGAGAACTAGAGACTGTCGAAAATCGGGAAGGCGTCGTGCGAAAACTAGGTCGGAAGGCAAACGCGCGAGAATGCAGCCTTTCGCGCACACCGTTTCGTAGTACTCTACAGCACGATTGCGCTCGAGCACGACAAGAGCAGTCCACCACACACTACTCCTTCTCCCAACGTAACGTTACTTCTCCTATTGCTACTGATATTACTACTACTACTCTGCTGCTGCTGCTGCTGCTGCTGCTGCTGTTGCTGCTGTTGCTACTGCTGCTGCTGCTGCTGCTGCTGCCACTGCCACTGCCACTGCCACTGCTACTGCCGCTGCGACGGCGAATACTCAACTGGCTTTATCCTTCTTTGCCTTTCGCGATACGTAAGCAGCACTTTAGAAAGACATAAACACACTGGACGGTGACGATAGATTCAAAAAATCTTCAAATATGGATAAAGGAATATAGTTCTAAGAATCAATTTGTTAGAATTGGAAAAAAGGCAATTGAATGACGATGATTCTTCGATAGATATCGGTTTCTTTCCAATTTAGAGATTTTTTTAAGAAGGCTAGAATGATTAATTGATATTATTATATGCTCAAGTTATGTAGGAAAAGAAAGAAAGAGAGAGAGAGAACAAAAGTTTATATATATGTGTATATATATATGTATATATATATATATATATATATATATATATATATATATATATATTATATATTATATATTATATTTTATATATTATATAATATATATTATATATAACATATATATGTGTATATATGAATGTATATCAAAGCTGTTTAATAAGTATTTATTAATTTGTAAGGTAAAAAATTTATAATTTTCTACCTTATCGACTGATCTTATGTTGGTAACTATCAGATACGAAAAATCTTGCCAGCAACCTCTATACTCGTTTCGGTAAGATAGATTTCGTATGAAAAAAGTTTCCATGCTTAACGCCAATGTATAGTAAATTATACTTTGGATATTCTCTTCATCGCTGTCGGCGTAATATCGACTGTTCAACGTTTTCTTTTTATTATTTTTTATTTTTATTTTTAATGTACTTTGTAAATTACATAGCTCATTTGACTAAAATGTCGCAAATCTATGTCGCGTGACAGAAATATCAATCGAAAGTATGCAATTTAGCAATTTCAGAAGAATACCGAATGGAAAGCTTTTACACGTAGATATACTATGTTCTTCTTCGTGCACTTACTTCGTTGAACTGACTAACGATAGAATTAAACTATCAGGCTATAACAAATTCATTCAATCATAAATAAACGCAAATTACTTATTATATTGCTCGATAAAATTAATTGATATGAAACGTTTAATTTACTTGTTTAAGCATCAATTTTCGAACTGTCCAATGTGAGTATGTAATGAAAGATAATTCCTTTTAACGCGTAGGATTGACTGTAAATAATTTCCGACATGATGGAAAGATCTTTTGGAATTCTTGGAACTCTACATGAACAGAGTATTATCGCCATTTTGCGCGGGAAACATTGTAAAGAAAGAGAGAGAGAGAGAGAGAGAGAGAGAGAGAGAGACAAAGAGAGAGAAAGAGAGAGAGAGAGAGAGACAAAGAGAGAGAAAGAGAGAAAGAGAGAGTGACAAAGAAAAAGAAAGAGAGAGACAGTGACGAGTTCTACGATCGCTTGGCGAACGAGCAGCATTCCAAGACGACCATCGCCCGCACAGTGCACTCTGCCAACGACAATTCGGCAATGAATATCGTAATCGTGTTAAGGTGACTAAATTAAAAAGTAAGTTAAACGTATCTTTTATGGCTTTTATAAAGGACACGTTTAATAAGAAAAAAATTGTTAACATGGAATATTGTATGAAATAGAAAAGAAAGAAGGAAAGGAATAAAGCGATCAGACAAATCTTTTCTTTGTCAATATTCACAAAACCAAGATTATTCGAATACTAATCATTTTATGTTATAATTTATGTTACGGTTCGAGACAAATAGGATCAAAAAAAAAAGAAACTCAGACAAATTTTTATTATTGAGAACCACTGTCAAAAACGTCGGACTTGTAATTGGCGTGATATTCAGAAGAGAAATGAAAGTTATGACGATAAAGAAATGTGAGCTTATTAGCATTTTTGGTAAATGACACTTGAGACCACGTAAATTAATTACAATATATAGGATTTCATAAATCTATCAATCCATGACAAATGTAATCGACTGACGTTACTCATATATCTGAATACGTATCAGCCAATCGTAACGTATAAGAATAGCTTACGTTTACACGTTTTATATTTTCTCTAGTCTCAAATCAGCATCTGTATCAATAAATACGTATACATTTTTATAATAAAATGGATATAATCGCAAAGATTACGTTTGGAATATGATCAGAATAATTTCATAATATATGGATCCTCTTTAATCTATTATTTCAGAAGTTATTCATTAATCGGAATTAAATGAAATAAATTGAAATTAAAAATATTTCCGTGCTTAAAAATATTTATCATAAGATCAAGTATCTTTCTCTGAATTCGACCGTCGTCGATCGAACTTTGGACGAGTAAAGCATAGGTAAGAAGGAAAGAGAAGAACACCGTGGAGAATATTGGTTAAAATAAAGCGTGAGGAGGCTTTGTTACAGTGGCGAAACGATACGTTAGATACGGACCTGAGGGATCGTTGATTAATACGCATGCGCTAATTCGAAAGGACCAATCAGAAAGATGCAACGCCACGGTAGGGGCATCGTGGGGCTCACGGTGGCCTTGCGCGTTCTCTCAGCTCTGTGAACGTTGGAGGCGCGTCCATTTTGTCGACGCGTACGATCCCGGTTAGTCGACGCCGGTGTAGAGTATAATTCACGTTCGATGTGAGTTCACAGCCACGGGGCGGTTATAGTCGTGTAGGGTCAATCGCGAGCAGTGGCTGTCTGTCGGTGGCGTATCATATCATATATTTACGTCTTTCGATTCGTCTGTTTGTAAACGTGTGTGAGAACTCTGTAGAAGGCAGTCACCTAGAAGATTATCGAGGAAAACTCGAAAACGTAAAAGACATCAAGAGATTTTTTTCTTTTTCGTCTATCGCGTCTTCTTTCAAGATTTTGGTACAAGATGGCGGAGATACAGGGAACCCCGGTAGCTCAGGACGCCCTGTCTGTCGTACAGCTGGAACTTGGTGGTAATCCAAATGCCTTGGCGTTGCGCAGGCCGTTTGACCCGGTGGCACATGATCTCGATGCGACCTTCCGCTTAACGCGGTTCGCCGACCTGAAAGGATGAGGGTGTAAAGTCCCTCAGGAGGTTCTTGGGAAACTCCTAGAGGGACTACAGGCCGACGATAATGCCGCACAGGATCATGAACATGCCCACTTTATGCATATGGCCATTCCGCGCATCGGTGAGTTATGCTTATGCGTAATTGAACACACGCGAGCGCGCCGAGTACACTTGTGAATACACGCGGCTGAACATGATTGTGTAAGAGTTGCATCTATGAAGATGTGCCTCTTTCTTTTTGCCTTATTTTTTTTCTTTCTCCATTTATCTTCTTCCGTAGTCGATCATTTTATTTACGATTTATTTTCTCCTTCAATTCCATTTATAACGAATTTATATTCGGTCTTTTATCGATTTTTGCTTTTCTACGTAGGATTTGTATTTCCGTATTTTATTATCATAATCTGTTTAAGAATCTTGCAAAAAATTTTATTCCGATCTAGCGAAAAGATGATTTCGAGTTTCGTGGTAATTTCGAAAATTCGCATTAATGGATCGATCGTGATAGGAAAATTCCATTATATAGAAATGGTTAGGGGGACGAGTATGTTCGATCCAGCCCTATTTAATATGGCGACCAATACAACCGCATCTCCCGCCTCTTTTCTCCCACGCTACTGGAAGTACAGATGTTCTCAACTTTTTTGTATGAATTATTGGCGCGATAAATATATTGAATATTATAAAATACCTGTATGACATAATAAGTACAAGTCATATCTTGAAATATTGTTTATAATGATCCCTTATAACTTCTGCGCATAATTCTTTTAGTTAATAAACAGAATATTTCTTTAATTCCTGCTAATACAGTGAAATAATTTATGTGTCAAATACTCTAAAAAAGAGCAGATAGAAAAATGTTTAAAGATTTTCCATACTGATATGCATTTAATTGGCATTACAGTCTATATCTCAACTCTTACAAGTATATCTTTTATGTTTTTATTTTAATTTATGAGATTGTTTTTAATTCATCGTATTTATTGTTTCAGGCATTGGTATGGATTCCTCCGTAACTCCTTTAAGACATGGCGGTCTTAGCTTGGTACAAACAACAGATTTTTTTTACCCACTAGTCGATGATCCTTATATGATGGGTAAGACATACATCAATACGAGTAACATGGAACTCTTTGATTTATACTTATAATTATGCCTTATGATATACTTAAATTTTATTTTACATTTTAGGAATATTGTTTTGTAGTTTCTTTTATTATTATTATTGGAGTACTTTTGCAGGAAAAATTGCATGCGCCAATGTCATCAGTGATTTATATGCCATGGGAGTCACTGAATGTGATAATATGTTAATGTTGCTGGGTGTCAGTACAAAAATGACAGAAAAAGAACGCGACGTTGTTGTTCCATTAATTATGAGAGGTTTTAAAGATTCAGCACTGGAGGCTGGAACAACTGTTACTGGTGGTCAAACAGTTGTTAATCCTTGGTGTACAATAGGTGGTGTTGCTTCTACAGTTTGTCAACCAAACGAATATATTGTGTATGTTTAGAATTTATATCATTGTGATGATTATACTTTTATAGTATTCATTTTAACAAAAAGATAAAGTAATACAAATAATATTAAAAGGTCTTTTGTGATAAAAATTATAAGCATATAAAATATGTAGACCAGATAATGCAGTGGTTGGCGATGTACTTGTATTAACAAAACCTCTTGGTACACAAGTTGCTGTAAATGCGCATCAATGGCTGGACCAACCTGATCGTTGGAATAGAATTAAACTTGTTGTTAGTGAAGATGATGTAAGGAAAGCTTATCAACGAGCAATGGATAGTATGGCTCGATTAAACAGAATAGGTATATTGCGAGAAAAATATATTTCATTATATTAAAATATGTTTATTATTTTAAAATATTTATAGAATAAGAATCTATCAAATATATTTGAAATTAATTGCAGCTGCGAGATTAATGCATAAGTATAATGCACATGGAGCAACGGACGTTACAGGCTTTGGCCTTTTAGGACATGCACAAAACCTCGCGAAACACCAGAAAAATGAAGTCTCCTTTGTTATCCATAATTTACCTGTTATTGCGAAGATGGCAGCGGTAGCTAAAGCTTGTGGTAACATGTTCCAATTGCTTCAAGGACATTCTGCTGAAACAAGTGGTGGGCTTCTTATATGCCTTCCTCGAGAACAGGTATGTTTATATAGAATCTCTCGTATACCTGCTAATACAGTAGAGTATTTATTTTTCGTTTAATACTCTAAAGAAAGGCAGGTACATAAACGTTTAGAGACACCCATGCTGATTTGCTATTGTAGCATTTTAGTGTTGTCAATTCTCTTACAAATCAAATGACAATTTTTGCTTGAATAATAAATCATATTTATTGACTTATCGTGACCTCTACAAATTACTTCTTTTATTAGGCAGCTGCATATTGCAAAGATATAGAGAAACAAGAGGGTTATCAAGCGTGGATAATTGGTATTGTGGAAAAAGGAAATCGTACCGCTAGAATAATCGACAAACCTCGAGTAATCGAGGTACCAGCCAAGGAAAAGGATGGAGAGCTCTGGTAAAATGGCCGAAGATTTTCATTCGTTCTTTCTATACATTTATATATTTAGATAGCACACAGGAACACGCGACATACAATGAATAACACAATCGAATCACACGTGCAGGATTTAAGAAATCTAAGCCTCCACTTTATTCAATTTATTTCAGTTTTGCTTTTGCTTGACAAAAATATTATCGTTATCTTGTTGCGATAATGGCATTTTACAAATATATTAATATTTTTTTTTTTTTTTTTTTAATCCTTTTATTTATAAATCATCATAATTTCTTTCTATAATTCAATGAAACAAGGCTTTCTTCAAATTTTTGTTTTAAATAAAAGTCGATCAAATGTTTCAATAAATAACATTTCAAGACTTATCATTAATACTTGTCTAGAGAATAATGAATTAATTTTAAATTGGATTATTATGAAAGTAAAAAAGACAAAAACTAAGGAAAAAAGAGAACGCATCTTTGCTATGATTAGTTTACATTTAAGTACATATAAATAAGTATAGCTTAAGGTAGCACTAGACTAACTATGCTTTTATTGCATTTGATCAAACTGGCAATATACCGAGTGAAAAGAAAGAAGAATATTGAGTATTCATTAGAGAGGATTCTTAAAGCACACGGATGATAAATCACGATCACAGAATGTATAGATATGTATATTTTAAGAATGATAAAATACAATAGAGACTCGATAATATAAGATGAAAGGCTGTTGTAATGTAATTTACTTATTTTATATGATGAGATATTTAAATGGGAAATTTTATGGTAATAATATCTCTCAAACGTCGTGTTCGAGAAATTATTTGATGACCAGGTTTCAAGATAATTATGATCCTGACATGAATAATAAATTTGAAGGGAAAGATATCCTCCTCGGCCGAGATACGGTTTAAAATCAAAACTTAAATCCTAGAGTCTCTATTAAGATGTAAGAATTTATATTCGTAGATTGTTGTACATGTTTGTACTTGGCAAATTGTAAGAGAATCTTACAAAAATAGATACATAGAAAGAAGTTCAGAATGATGGGACATACTACTCTTGTAGCATACAGAGGATGGGCTTACAAAGTTAGAGAGAGTTTATGAATAAATAAGTATGCCTGGTTCATACATATATGGTGTTTTTAACGCAGAGACGTGCAAACTTTTGATACTGTTCCTATTACTGTTATTCGATTGATCCTTACTTGAATATGTTTCCCCAGCGTTTTCCAATATTATCATGAACAATATAACGAGAGTGAATAAACGCTGAAGGGAAAATATTGGTACGATGAGAGCGAAAAGAATAAGAGTGTGAAAATAAACGAGCAATTCGCTCCGCTAAGTTCGCAAGCTAACTTTGAACGTCTCTGTTCAAATATGAAGAGAGGAAAAATTTGTTCCCCCTCCCCTCCACTAACGTTCGTCCTCCTTGTTCACTAATACTCTTATAAAATTTATTCAATAATAATGAAAAAAAAATTCTAACACGTATATATACATATATAGTACGTGAAGAGTATGAAAAAAAAAATTTACATCATCGAGTTGAGGAGAGACGATCGCTGTGGTGTTAGTTGGTAAAAGCGGCCTCGGAAAGGCCAATCTAACGACCTCTGTCTTAATGGATAAGGCCTTTTAATTATTGTCTCGTTATACATACACGCTTTTGATAAATTCACAAAAAAAAAGAGGAATTGGCACGGGCCCTAACGTTGTATTACTTTTTCATATGAATAAAATGCTACTTTGTCAATAAATTAATTGAAATTAATTTTGCAATATTTCCTAGATGGTAAAATTGGAATTGTTGTAATCTTACATATTTTCATTTACATTTCAATAGCAATTGTTTGAAGTGATATAAGATATTTTAAAGGAAAACTCTTGACCATGTATATGCTAATGATAAGAAGAGGAGTTATAATAAAGTATAGTGACAACAAAGATCTGATAATTAAAAAAAAGGAGAAAAAAATATTCGATGTTTGAAAATTACAGAGAGAAATCACAAATTAGAAGAAACGAAATAGATCATAGTTGAATGTATATGCTTTTCTTATATCTGGGAAAGAAAAATTTTCAGACGATACTTAAATCATCACAGTAAGTCGACGACGAGAGGGAAAGAACGACCACGCGATAAGATCGTATCGCGTATGAATGAATTGTTGCTCTATTCTGCTAGTCTCTGGCTCTCTTAAATAATTCAGTGGTGGGAATATATGTTTCTATTGCGTCCGTAATCGTGTCCCGCGTTTATGAAGTTTCATCGATGCCGATTGAACAATGAATTATATAAAAAAACTTGCATATCATAGGTTAGAATGAGAAAGAAGGAATAAAAGTTGGAACGTGTACGAATTTGGCCGAAGACAGTGATACGAAGCTAGAACCGAGTCTATAACGAAATTGACCGAATTGTCACGAGTTTCAACGAACCATAGCGAACGCGAAGACACGATGTATTATAAAACAAGGAAGGAGGAGAAACGTCGTCGACGTTTGGAACAACTTTTCGAGAGGATAGATTTAATGGTAGCGTTATCCACGTGTTGTTTTTCCAAGGCTGCGGCCTTCAGGGCCGTCATACTTGGCGCCCCTGCTTCCGGAAAGGGTACGATCTCCTTAAGGATCATCGAACATTTCAACATAATGCATATTTCCAGTGGGGACAAATTACGTTTGCACGTGAAAAATAGTACAGGTACGTTTACGTAAATTTGTGTATGTAGAACAAAAAAAAAAGAAAAATAAATGAGACAAACGAAACGAAGGAATAAAGTTGTCGTCGAGCTGCTCTAACTACCCCTTTGATTGCTTTTCTCGTATCGATCGTTCATCCCCTTCCTTACCAACTGAAATCACGAAGGATACGAATCGACTTGAGTCTACATTGACTTATTTATATTTCAAATTCTCGACTTTAATTAAATTTCTTTTTCCTCTCATTGAATATTTTAGAACATTCATTTTTTTATCGTTTTTTTTGTTGAGATTAACTATCTATCAACGCATCGATTCTTTTGCATATTCGAAAAACACGTTATTTCTTTAAGGAGGAAAAAGTCGATTATAATATTGCATCATGCGTTTTTTTTTGTACGGCCATTATCATATGTACAATGTATATATCATCACGAAATAACATTATATATATATATATATATATATATATATATATATATATATATATGTAATACACATTTATATATACACATTATACATTATATATATACATATTTATACATATATGTTCTTTTTACTTGTTAAGTCGCCAATCGATGTCGTTCGTGGTAATCTTTTGAATCGTATTGAAATGATTTGCAAGATCAATGGGCGTGTAACCTTGAGATATCGTAAGAGATAACATTAGATACATTAAAGGAATTAAGTGTTTAATGAGTTGGGAGTGGGTCGATGGACGACAATCTTTATTCATTGATCTTGGCTTTCGATCAAGAAATTGCATCTTTATCCGTTCGCTTGTGGATATTTTAACGATTCGTTGTTACATAACGCGATCGTCGATATTTACCAATCGTTTTTTTTTCTAGCTTTATGTACTGTTCAGAGCTGGAAAAAAGCTCGCGGGGACGAAACAGGGGCAAGAGGGGTACTCTGGAAGTCCATCCTATACGCACCTTTGATACTTCCATAATCCCTACTATTTGGCTCTTACGATACGCTACGACATAGTAGTAAGATTCTCGTATTTATAGTTAAATATCAAAAACAAAGAAAAAAAAAAAAGAATATCTTCGTTATATTAATAGCTAACTTTCTGTAATTCAAGGCTACAGCAATGGTTTGATGTTCAATTCATCGCTCGCTCTGTCTCATTTGTTCTTGATATATCTTTTTCATTGCGTACGTCATTATCGACTAATTAGTATGTGTGACTTTTTCCGTAAATAGCATGATAGAGCCGAAAATGCGTCTGAGAGAAGGGCGTCTCCTTCCATTCTGACCAATTAGACTCATATTCCTTCCGCGGGACTTCTTTCCAGCTCTGAACAGTACGTGGTATTTTAACACACTGTGGGTAAGTTTTTTACAAAGAAGAAATATATATATAAGCTGCAATTTTAAATTGACAATCAAAAAGTTTACAAACAAAGTGAATAATAATTAATCATTTCGATGATGTAATCGATTTCCCATTCGCTCGTGTGCATATATATTATATAACAAGTTATCGACTAATTATAAACGATAAACAATTTTGTTGATCGGCTTAACGACTATTCCATGTTTTCGAAATGAAATTAAAAATATTTCCTTTTCTTTTTTTTAATATCCTATATATAGGCAACGTTCGTTAGCTCGTCGCTCTTATAAATGCTGCACCCTCGATCGTAACAAGTTCGTTCATTAAAAGTTGCGAGAGGGTAATCAATGGCACAGCACGTCAATCTATTTTCAATGTAACACGAGGCATTCGTGTGGAATGTGAAAGGATGTATGTGTATATATATATATATATATATATATATATATATATATATATATTATATATATATATACAGACACACAACATATTCCATTATATATATATATATATATATATATATATATATATATATATATATATAGTAGTAGTAGTAGTAGTAGTAGTAGTAGTAGTAGTAGTAGTAGAGTAGTAGATATATACTGACCACGCACGTGAATCGAACTAGATTTCGATAAACTGAAATCGTTATATTGTATATTCGTTAATTAAAACGTCTTGTAACGGTTTCCAAGATTTCTTTTGGAAATGAAGCGACATTGACCTCAAGAAAGAGAGAGAGAATATTCGTACGATCAGCTTTTTTTTTTATATTATACTTTGTACCGCATCATGTTGGCGACGAAAATAAGAAGTTAATAGCAAAGGTCGTATTGATAATTCGTATAAAACTTTCGTAAAATAACATCGATGATATCAAGCAAAAAGAAAGAAAAAAATAGCGGAAAAATATGATTTATTATTATAACGTTACGAAATCAACTCATTAAGAAAAACGAAATTAGATCATCGATGAAAGATATAAACCTTTCTATGCTAATAATGATTTTCAACGAACATCGTTTATTGTTTGATATTTTCTTAATATTTAAGGATTAACGTATTATAGTTATTCACACTGATGGCTGATCATACGACATCTTTTTCTACTTCTCATTATACATATCGCCTGACTTTTCTACTTGTATAAGCGTACTCGTTATACAATATATATGTATTGTATAAACTGAGTAATAATAAGTGATCTAAGTTATTTTTATTATAACGATCTAGGTTATAATATTATGAAATCATTAAAAAATGTTATATAAACACACACACACACACACACATACATACTTTTTGTAATAGTTTTAATATTTTTATTTAATAAAAAGATATATATTTACTATAACAATATAATAAAATTATATAATATATATTATATAATTATCATATATATTTATATATTCTATATTAAACCTGTTTACAAGAATAAGACATTTTTGTCAAATGACATGAAATATTCTGTATATATATTATATTATTGTTTATAAGATATATGAAGCATATTTGTATAGGATAGAATAGTATATAAAGACTATTAGAATATAAATGTACATATATATGTATATATACTCACTTCATAATCACGGGTTAATTAATGCGAATGTGCTAACGATTAAATTGAATATTTTTTCTGAACAGAATTAGGCAAAGAGGTGAAGAAATATCTGGACAGTGGAAGTTTCGTGCCAGACGAAACGATGATTTCCTTAATCGAAAAAGAAATTGAAGCCGTAGGAGATCGTAATTGGCTGTTAGATGGTGTGTGAAACATAATACCTTAGACGTTCCTTGAAATTAATTATATTTTTTTAGCAATTGCAGTTAAATCTAAATTCGAACGACGACTTGGCATTACTTACAGGATTCCCAAGAACGTTGACTCAGGCGGAAATGCTGCAGAAAATTCAACCAGCGAATCTTGTCCTGAACCTAATTGTACCTACATCTGTGATTTTGAATCGTGTGAAGAATAGGTGGGTCCATTTGCCAAGCGGAAGAATTTACAATATAGGATTTAATGATCCCAAAGTACCGGTAAGTTAAACAATGAAAAAATCGTACATCCAAAATGGATCTTGTTATCGTGTTAATAGTATTAATAAGAAGATAATAATCACAGTACACACTTGTTTTTATATCTTCTTATCTTTCTATTATATAAGAACCGATTATATGCTTTTCTTTGTTGTATATCTACATATACGTACATTTAGCATCGAAATAATACTCAAGGTGATCTATTATTAACATCTTCTAATATGTATATGTGTGCGTGCGAGCGTGTATGTGTGTATATATGTGTGTGTATATATATATATATATATATATAGGGTAAAGACGATGTGACTGGTGAACCACTTTGCCAAAGAGAAGACGACAAACAGGAAGTAGTGCATAGAAGATTAGAAGAATATTCTGCAAAGACCAAACCGGTGATAGATTTTTATTGTAATCTTGGAATACTTAAGAATTTTCGGGGTGACACCACCGATGACATATGGCCTACGATCAAGGAATGTGTCAAACAATTTTTATAATATTTCTTTACTCCAAAGAAAGGAAAAGATAAATGGGACTTCTTAGTTAAATAATTGCATTGAAAAGTTTAGTTTCCGTTACGTTTTAACATTTTTACATTCGATATAAAATATACGCACATTTGTAAATATCTGCCAATGTATGTACATGTATCATACGTCTATGACAAATTAATTGTATTTTCGATATTATATATCGTTGATAATTATCGATGTAATATATATTTTTTTCTTTTTTGTCACTTATCATCTGATAATGAACATAGACTGAAAGATGAGATAAATACGTCTCACGCGCCTTGGCATTGCCAAATTTGATTTAAACATAGAAGTACAAGTAGAAAAATATTGTCAATTGCATCAAAACTAGAATCTTTTTTGTAAGCTTTAGCTTTAATTGTAAATAAATTGATACACATATATATTATGTATATATAGCATTAAAACTATTTATAGTATATATATATAGTGTGTGTGTATATATATATAAAAGAAGTTTTAACGCTCGTGTATTATTATAATCATGAGATATGATAAAAATAAATTAAATAATTATGTAGAAACTTAATATTATCAACACGAGTGCCATTAAAAAAATTAAATAACAAAATTTATATGTCTCGCTCAGTTTTATTTATAATCTTCTTAACAAATCATTTCCAATGAATATACATATTCAACAGTGTAATATATATGTATATATATCCCATGCATACAGTTTTCTAATTTCGCGTATAACTTATCTTTCTCCTTCTCGGCCATCACTTCAACATTATAAAAGATCAACAAACTCTCGTGATACATCATTTATTTTCTATAACGTAATTACTTAATCTATATACTGAAATATAGTATGTGCAAAATCTTAATGAAAACTTAAAATTAGTGCTATACATAGATTAATTATTATAATGAGTCGGCGTAAGTTTGTTTTTAATAGAATTAACGAATAACGATTTGGAATTATAGGAAATAAATATATGAAATAGTTTCGTCAAAATAAGTTCCTCAATTATTGATGAATTTCTTTCTAGACATTTTGTAAATCATTAACAAACTACTTCAAAAACATGCTATAAATTATTCAATGGTTTAATTTTAATAGTAATCATTAATCATTAATCTTATTACTCTCAATGTTGGAATAAATAAATAAATAAATAAATAAATAGTTTTAAATAATTGATGTTGGAGAAATTATTTAGTAATCGATAAAAAAAGGTAAAAACAATAAAATAAATTATATATATACACAAGTGTATTTACTTATGTGGACTTAGAAGCTAACGTTATATATGTATGTTTCTTGTGTTATATTTTACAGGAACAGTTTACTCAAGAAATTGAGAAACGCTTATACATACAAATTGCTATTAATAGCAAAATGTATTCGTACTTGCGATCTACGCAAGATTGAGGATATCATCTGTTTATAAGAACAAAACAAATAAATATTCTCTCATATATTTAATACAGCTTCGATAATCAATTTTCCTACAAAATTAAGTTCTACTTTCGTTGCAAAAAAAAGGAAAGAAAAGAACGAAGATAAGAAGGAAGCAATGATTTTGAGATCATGTAACAAAGTAAAAAAATTGTGCCTTCGTTTAATACTTTTTAAAGATCACTGCATCATTATCATAACCATCACAGAAAAGATGGTCGGCTTAAACTTCTATTTTTTCCACGCTTAGAAATAATTAGTCAACGTATTGACATCAGTCTCCCATTACAACGTACTATGAGATCTTCCTCGAAAATTCGCCACATTTTTGGCGCATTACATTTTAAAACCTTAATAACACTTAACTATGTAATAAAACACAATGGTATGTGTGTTTGATTTATAAGTAATCTAGTATTGTTGAATTTTTCACTTACGAATATTGGACGAATGAACGAAGGATTACAAATGTCGAACGTAGTACGTACATTGCGTAAGAAATACGTTAGTATTTATAAATACATTGAGTCTCTATTTGCTTTTATTTTCTATACATATGAGTTCAAATTCCTCGAACTCATAATGATCTTCAAATGCACCGGGTCGTACGAATAGCGTTGTCGAGGGCAGTGGATTTTCTCCGACCTCTATGTTTTCTTGTAATTCCTCCCCACTTCCTTCGCAAAATAAGAACATTGGATAATCTGTTTTTTGGGTTTGTGGCATCAGTATCTATTATAAACAGAGAAAGGCACTCAGCACAAACAAATTCATATCAAATATTTTCTTTCCAGCTACTCTTAAATATCAGTTCATTATTTTTTGTTGTTTATTCATATATAGAGAATAAGAGTATAATTATAAATAATTGCATAATAACATTCTTTCTTACTTATTAAATTAAACTTACATTTTCGATTTTAGTTACAAATTCGTCAAAGGAATTTTTATCGTGTATGTAAAATCCGATGCAACAACTAGGATCCATTTTGGAAAGTACCATTTTTCTGGGTGAGGTACAATGGAATGTTGATAAGGAAAACGTTTCTTTCGACATATCTACGCTTTCTTGACAATAATGTGGATCTAAATGTATCAATTTATCTTCTTGATATCCAATGAAATAAAGAGAATGTCTAGGACGTCCACCAATGATACCAATGCAAAATTCTAACTCTAACAACCTTGTCAAACATGGTATATAAGTCGGATTTAATTTATCAGTACCAAGTCTTAATGGTACTAGTAATACAAGAGACTTCCAGCTTTCATTTGGAGTTTCGCATAACTTTTTAACATCATCCAAATAGACTGTACAACAAAAATAGAAATACAATGATAAGATAACATGATTGAGTATAAATAGAGCTAAAATAAAATTATAAATATAATATCAAATAGTTACCTGCACAATCTTGAGCAACATACACACACAAATTACTAAATTCCCTATGAGTTTCAGCTGCAGATTTTACTGCTTGGCTTAAAAGATGTGCAACTGACCCAGGCCCATACCAATCTCCTATTTGTTTCCCCGATTGTGCACCAAGCGACACTAGTTTATGAATAGAAAGAGGAGAATGAGGTCCCGGCTGGTCTCCAAACCATTTTATAATCATACGATGTTTCATCTCTTCTTCCTTTTGTTCATCTGTTTTAATTGTTTGATCAGGATACCATCTCCAATCTGTATGGAACATATTTATTTAAAAGTTAAATTATAATAGGAAATTTATATTAATAAAAATAAAATCAATACCTCGTCCTAGAAAATGATAAACTAATGCTTGCGCCATCATCATCTGTCCGCTACGTAACATACAACCCCAACCACAATCTGTAGTAAAAGTAGATCCTCTTAAATTTGGAAATTCTCTTCTATAAGTTAACCATAGACGAGAGACGAAGTCTCTCTTAAATCCTTCGATTCCTTCTTCATAAGTAGCAGCATCTATTGCTAGCGACACTTCGCTTCCAGTTCCTAATCCAGAGAGTGCTTCAGAAGCTTTTTCTAAAGTATCTTCCAACTGTTTGGGATATCTCTGTCCAAGCAACCATACTGGAGATTCTTTTGAAAAATTTGTCTTTATTTTTACAGTCCATCCTAAAAAATAACAAAAAATTTATAATGCTTCAAACAATATAATATAGTATTTAACTATTTTCTTAAATACATACCATATTTCACATTATTCCATATAGAGAGCAATTTTGTTTTAACTTTGTTATCGACCTCTGTTACAACTGCAGAATCATCTAATTGTAGTTCATAATTGGAAATTGGAACGATACGTTGAATATCAGAAACATGGTCTGCTGAACTAGAATAGTAGCTGTTACTGCTGAAGCCACCTAAGAAACGATATAATACAGTTACTTATCTGAATTTAAGAGATATATAGCATTATACGAAGAAAGCTTTAATAATTGCGTTAAGAGGTAACCGACATATTACTCAAAATTAATCAAAAAATTTATTTCTTATGTATGATTACCAGTAAAATTAGATTGAAGGTTTTCCTTGAAAAAAAAAAAAAAATAAATAAATAAACAGAAAAGAAATATGCAATTCTTTATCGACGCATCGAGTATGAATCAAGTGTTAAAAGAATCACGTAAACCATTAATTTCTATTCGATTACTTACCTAACCTCTCCCGTGAGGCTTGTACTTGTCCCTTCATATCCAAGTAGCAAATCCCTTTAATAAGTCACACACCAAAAAATCGTGTCTATTTTGTGTTCTTGTTAGCATTCAGCTATTTACATTTTCTATTGATAAGCATTGACAATTAACATTAGTATAAAAAGTACCATTCTTTCTCATCGTATTGTTATAAGGAAAATGACATTTTTTTGTCAAGGACAAAAGGGAAATTAACAGTAAAAGGATTATTTCAATGTACGTCTAGCGCATAGATAATAGCTCGTAGAAGGAATACAATACCGAGAAAACCAATTTAAACAACGAACTATTATATCTCTCTTGGTACATAGGATCCAATGGACAATATTCAGTCCTTACAATGAATTTTCAAAATAAAATTCCCGCTAAATGGCCGCATAGATGCGATCGAAATTGGAGCACACAAAGCTATACTTTACTAGTTACAGATCAAAAGCGCACTAATTGAAGGAACGCTTCTTCTTACAAAGAAACCGTGGAAATTTAAAGTGTCCGTTATGTCGAGTTATGCGCCACCTAGTAACTAATTTAAAAATTATCAACGCTTCATTATATTCGATCGAAGCCGATCCAAGCCGAACGAAGGAAACGCGGGATTTTTGATCTTAGAATAAACATTTCCGGCTTTATCTTATCGATGACCAGCATGCAGAAAATAAGATTAGTCTCAATAAGAAGAAAATAGGAAGACATTTATAAGTTCAACGAACCAGACGTCTTCATCCGTCTTTTCCCAATTAGTCGAGCCAGTTCATGAAATATTTGCGCCATGGTAGGGAAGCAGCGAGAAAGAAAAAATATAACACAGTTTAAAAATACGTACCGTTGACCTCCTTTTTCTTGGTTACGGAAATATCTTTTTACCAAAGGTCATTAATCATTTGAGATAAAGACCGACAGGACGTAATGCATTTGACGCGCCACGTAATTGACGCAACTGATGGATTTCTGGGATGTTTTATGATAATAAGACATATGTTATACCAAAATCCTTCGTTGTTTCAATGATCTTCATTTTCGATAATTACGCGACAACATTGTAATCATTATCTTATCTTAGATTAAAACATTTTCTTTATTTTTTTTTTCATTTATACAGGTAAGAACACGTTATCTTCCGGAAAAAATGCGAATACGATTTGCAGTTCGTTAATACGTGAGATAAATTTTATGATAACATCAACATCACACGCTTGTACTCAACGCACGTGTACTTGCAACTTCGTGGCAGCTCGCCAAGAAAGTTGGTAAACACATATCCCTTTTTTCGTCGATTTTTTCGACGTTAATAGAACTTATTCGATGGAAATGTGATTACTTCATATTTTTTTATTTTTCTTCAATCTTACGAATAAGTATCGATCTTTGTGTGCGCTCGCGTTTATATATACATACATATATTATATGATTCCAATGTCACATAAATTTTTCTATTTCGTAAAAAGATGAAGTATAAATCGGTACAATTTCTTAAAAAGACATTTTAAAGTATAGTTTATATAGTTAATGTTTTTAATATTTAAAAGAAGAAGAAAGATCAACGTTTCCTTAGAATATGGAAAACAAGATCGAATATTTCTGCTCATTGATAAAAGACTTTGAAAGAACGCGATGTTAACGTTACGCAAACGATATGAGTTCTTCATGTTTGGTTGCGCATTGCTAATTTTACGTATTAAGTAAGTGCTACTTACTTCGGTCGTCGCTGACGAGACGAATCTAGAATTGCCATGCGCCTTTTGTCACGAAATATCCGGGAAGCTTTTCTCACCAGAATATCTCTTTCTCTCTCTCTCTCTTTCTCCCTCTCTCTCTCTCTCTCTCTCTCTCACTCCCTTCCACCGTTCTCTTATTTCTCTCTTTCACACCTACCTCATTGATTACCTACGCTCGCGCTAGTTCTAAATTTCGCATTGTGCAGCCGCGGCTGATGCGAAATATGAATCAGCTTTATACGAGACATTACACGGCGAAGGAGATTGATGGAAGGAAATAGAACGGTGTAATCATGCGGACAATAATCGTCCTCACCGTGCCCGTGTCGGTCTTCGCAACAATAGACGATCGGTCTTTATTGAAAACTCGCAGGCTATATTAGTTAACCCCCGTTTAATAAATATCGCAATAGAAATTCTAGGCAAATGCACCTATATATGTGTATGTGTGCGTTTGAATACGTAAAAATTTTTAAAAATTTATACTATAAAAATATACAAAAACGTATGGCATCAATGACGTATCAAAATTCAAAATAGACAATATTCGTCATATTTCACAATTTTCTATATTTTTGGAATCAATTTTGTACTTATTTTTTATATATAAATGAATTGAGAGAGAAAGAGAGAGAGAGAGAGAGAGAGAGAGAGAGAGAGAGAGAGAGAGAGAGAAGATAAATCGTTCTAATTCAGTTATAATTATTTTTCGGCTCGCTTTTGTGTTCGTTACGATTTATGGATATACTTATCCTAATACATAGCAATAAATATCCCGTTTGGTCGAAATTTATTTTGCTCATAGGTT
This sequence comes from Dolichovespula sylvestris, assembly GCA_918808275.2. Taxonomy (NCBI): domain Eukaryota; kingdom Metazoa; phylum Arthropoda; class Insecta; order Hymenoptera; family Vespidae; genus Dolichovespula; species Dolichovespula sylvestris. Next base: position 1,231,193 of record OU964969.1, read on the forward strand.
TGAGCTTTGTCTTTCGTTTATATTTGATATTTGTTGATGTAATATAATGAAATAAGCTAGAAAAGTTTTACTTCCTAAACAACAAAGCTGTATCTTTATAATGAGAATATCTCGGTATACGATCGTAAATAGTAAAAGTACCTTGCAGTTATAATATCAAATTTTAATGGGAAATAATATTCAACGGTATCATTAGAAAAACTTCAGGTATAGCTATTCGCAATTGAACATCTTGGAAATTCTAGGTCAACATATGTCTTTTACTTTATACTTACATATAAAAGACATATAAAAGATGTGAATGAATAGATAAGTCTGTCGAATTGCGTATGCAAAATGTACTCAGTTGCATTGAAAACTTTATTTTTATAATGACGAACGAATGAGTAAAAATAAAGATATGTATGTACCATCGTATATGTTAATACACACACACACATGCGCGCGCGCGTACTTATATGCATATGTACATATACAGTGGAGAGACTTAAGTATTCGTACAGTAGGAATGTATTTTTAAATGTGTAAATTTACATTACATTTTTAAATATGCGAATTTACATTAACAATCAAGACATTTTTGTTTATCTATCTCTTTGTGCATGCATGTCTAATTATAAATGAAATTTTGTGTGTTAAAGCGTTTTACTCTCTTGAAATTATTACAAACTTTAGTATTACGTAATTTTAATTTTTCCTTTTCAAGAACAATATTCACTTTTGAAGCTGCCTTACGCACATAGATACACGTACGATAAAAGAATTCGAGGATAACATATTGGAATCGCTTTTTATATCGTTTCGATGCGAAGAGATCTCTTCTTTCTTTTTTTCGTTCTTTTTTTTTCTTTTTGGATTAAGATACTAGAAATATTTGAGTCACGTGATCAGATCAAAGGCATTAAAGATCAATCGTATAATAAGAACGATTTTAATGATCCTATGGCTATTTTATAGAAACGAGGATATGCTCGTGAATGAAGAGAACTCTGATGAAAAATACAAGAAAAGGAAAGAAAAGGAAAAAAAAAAAGAAAACAATAAAGAAAAAGGAACGTAGAGAAGCATTTGGAGAAGAAGAAAAATATACCCAAGCTTTTAAGGATAGGCCGAGTGGAATTTCGTTTTTCAAATGTCAATGAAGGAACTCGCTTCGCGCTCGGATATGCTGACGTCAAAGCGTCGTACTCGAAAATCGATGCTAAAAATACGAGAAATTCTCCTCCAAAGAAAACAAGGACTGGAAAAAAGATATAACACACAATAATGGAACACTTTCAATTCTATGACAATTAGAATTCCATGTATCTATATTTTAAAAATCGAAAAAGCAAATATGATATACAAATATGTGAATCCCTCCTTCCTATTTAGATAGCATAGCCAAAAATGAATTTTCAATTTCTCATAGAATTTCAAATATGTTATGAAAAAAGGAATACGAAATGGACGCTTCGAAAGCGAACCTGGAATATTTCCGTTCTATCGTACGATAAATACCGATCAGCTGCCTAGTCTCATTAATTAAGTTCAATAGATCGATATTCGATGGATCGTATCTACTACAAATAGGTAAGTTCATTCCAATCGATCCAGGCAAGCATTTTGGACGTAAGATAACAACCGATAAAATTGTTAAGTTTGAAAACTTTTAAAAGGATTGGTCCAATCCTTGATCTTATTCATTCTATTTTTTTTCTTTTTTTATTGTTTGTAGTAGAAGAAGAGAAAAGGTTGTAACAACAACAGGTTTGAAGTTACGATAAAATATTGTCCTCGCCACAGCACGAACGTTTATCTTTGCGCTTATTGGAACTAAAGAAGCGCGAGTGAATAAATGAGTGAACGGGGATGAAAGGAGAAAGAGGGAAGGATCTTCTTCGACAGTGAGGCACGTCACGGGGTTTAACCTATCGTTCGTGCGAATATGCGAGGTATACGTTGGGTGGCACTGGCATTCGGAGGTGGTGGTGGTGGTAGTAATGGTGGTGATGGTGGTGATAAGAGGGGGTAGAGTAGCTCAGAGAATGGAGTGGGGATAGATAGAAGCGCGAAACAGTGGCGCGAGAGTGAGCTTGTACTGCGATAGAGAACGAGTAAGAGAGAGGAGGGAGGAGGAGGAGAGAAAGAGAGAGAGAGAGAGAGGAAAGAGAAAGAGAGGAGAGAGGGGGGAGAGAAAAAGAGGAGAGAGAGGGAGGAAGAGAAAGAGAGGAGAGAGAGAGAGAGGATAACATAGCGTTGAGAGTGACGAGGGTAGCTGAGAGGGTAGCCGGAAGGGTAGCCGAGAGAGTAGGTAAGAGGATAGAGAAGTAGTGGGGGATGGAAAAGGGGCTAGAGGGTAGGAAAGGCCGGCCGGCCAGTCGTGCTGTGGCGGCAACTTGGAGATCGTCGC